>JAXCGZ010020949.1:0-112446 GCA_037179515.1 Halocaridina rubra | reverse complement strand
TCTATCACACACAGTTTCATTAGTTATACCTTGTGTGTGTTTTATTGTAATACCATAAGTAATATTGCATCTACCTACATGAATATATTCATTGAGAGACTATATTATAACAATCATTTATTTTGTCATTAATTTCATCATTTTCTCATGAATAATTGGAATTTGTTTGTAAAGCTAATCTAAATCTTAGGAAATCCTTAATTATGTATAATATGATAAAATTATATCCTTTTATTTTAGAATGTGATGCTCGTCTGCTTTGTTTACAGAACAGACGAGGACTCTCTCTGAGGACGGCACCAGGTGATGAGCTATTGTTAGAGACTCGTAAAATTCGTGTAAATTTATGAGCCTCCCATTTCGCCCCTTGGACTAGTACTGTCGAATTTGTCAAGCAGTGACTGTGTTTTAATATTGCATATAGTTTTTGGATTTTGAACAATTATTATTTTGATATTAAGTGTTGTTTGTTTTGATGTGTCCAGCAGTCGTGCCTGGAGCTATAACTCTTTGTTATTTTTGTAAAATTTACCTTATTGCCGCCTAAACTAAAGTAAAATTTATCCTTTTCTTTTAAGCTGAAATATTGCTCTCCATTATAATGTTAATTTTTTTCAATATATTTTTATATTTTATTGATGAGTCTTTCATTTAAGCCTGGATTTATGCAGTGTTCACTTAATATTATTTAGTGTATTTGAGTTATTAACCAGTGGGAGTTCTCCACTAACTATTAAGCAAACGTAACTCATGCCCTTCCCCTTTAGTACCGTACAGTTTGTCTTATATTTAATTATAAGCCAGTAAGTTTTAGCCCAACTTTATTTGAAGTTGGTGGAGTAAATATTTTTGTGTGCGGTAGCCTGCAATAAACTGAGAGTAGACTATTCATTGACCAGGTGAAAGCAGGCATTCTGGGAATAGTCACCACATATAGAAAAGAAAATTGAAATAATTGCTAGTATATTGTTATTTAGATATTGTAGTGAAAAAGACGTCAAAGAAAGAAAATAATTTATAAAACTAATTTGTAGAAAAAGAAATCAAAGAATAAATACCGCACAAACAATTTAGCAAAGCAAAACCAAGACTTGGGAGCCGTTGCAAAAGGCATATCCCACCCAACTTTACTACTACTACAGTAAATCTGTATATCTAGGCTGCCCTATAGACAAGTTAATTCGATTTAAGTTGTTTTTCGACTTAAGTTGTCTCTCCTGGAACCAATTAACGACGTTGGGTGAGGTATACCTGTGTATATATATATATATATATATATATATATATATATATATATATATATATATATATATATATATATATATATATATATATCACACAGTGTTCCCCTGGTTATTTGCGCCTCTTGGTTCGCGTTCTCACTGTATCGCTTTTTTTTTTTTTTTTTTTTTATTGTGACACCAGGATGGGCCAAAAAATGATAAAATTAAGCAGACTTTATCAGGTTGTAAAGAGAAACAGAGATGGAGAGTGTAATGACCTGTCAGATGTGAAGGGATTATAAAAGATGCGCAATGAATATCCAGCTCTCTGCTGGATTTTAATATACCTCTGCATTACTTTCATGATGTCTATTCCAATAATTCTGCTTAGATCTTATTATTATTATTATTATTATTATTATTATTATTATTATTATTATTATTATTATTGGTAAAAATAATTTTCCTTTGATGATGATTGTGGACATTATTATCATCATCGTCATTATTATTAAGGGCTCATCATTGTTTGTACATCTGTTGGTTTATTTACTTTTAATAACTGTGTAAAGTGCCCCTCCCTACTTGGCTGGGACAAAGAGAGTGTGGGGGGTTGGGTAGAATAGAATGTTGGAGAGAGAGAATCTTTAAGTAACTCTTGTTCATGTATCCAAAACTACATTATTTATAGTAAAAATAATGGTTTAATTACGAATTCGTAGTAATAATGATGATAATAAAAATAATAATAATAATGATAATAATAATAATAATAATAATCTTCCCAATCATCATCAAAGGAAAATTATTGTTGCCAATAATAATAATAATAATAATAATAATAATAATAATAATAATAATAATAATAATAATAATAATATCTAAGGAGAATTTTTAGAATAGACATCATGAAGGTAATGCAGAGGTATAGTAAACCCAGCAGAGAGCTGGATATTCATTACACATCTTCTATAATCCCTTCACGTCTGACGGGTCATTACACTCTCCATCTCTGTTTCTCTATACAGCCTGATAAAGGCCGTTTTATTTTATAATTTTTGGCCTGTCCTGGTGTCATAATCATTATTTTTTTTTTTTTTTTTTTTTTTTTTTTTTTTTTTTTTTTTTAAGGCTGATCCTACTTCACGATTTTCCTGGTTCGCGCCGGGTCCCGGAACCGAACTACCGCGATAAGGGAGGGAACACTGTATACACACCTAGTTCCTTTTTCCACCTTTTTTTTTTTATCAGCAAAATTGCAATATCGCCCCTAAAAAATAATAGTAAAAAAATATAAAATTCGCAAATAACGCCCATGCAAAAAAATTCTAAACAAAAATTTTCATTTAAGTAAAAAATCGACCACCTCGTAGGCACTTTTTTGCCATCCTCTTCCTCTTCTACCGCTTAATGGGATCGGATGTTATGAAGAAAACTGAATAAAAAGCATTAAGAACAAACAGCAAACATATTTTCAATATAATATCGTCAGGGAAATAGCGTGTGAGGGTACATCAGCTGATACAGAAGTAGCAAAACGTTTGCCGATAGAGATTCGTTCTCCCGCATCCTACTCCTCTTCTACCACTTAATGCAATCAGATATTATGAAGATAATTGAAAAACAGCATCAAGAACAAACAGCAAACATATTCTCAATATAATATCATCAGGGAAATAGCGTGTGAGGGTGCATCAGCTGATACGAAAGTGTGACAAAACGTGTGCATCCTTGTCCTCACCGCCACCATCAGTGTTGCCAGAATAAATGAATGAGAAAATGATAAATATAAAAAATATACATGTAAGCTAGTAAGTTATTTCAAGTATCTTAAAGATGAAGTACATTTTTATTCAAATTACAGTATGTACTACCATCTTGTAATTAATATATATCTTAAAATGTAACCATGCATTTGAAAATAAAAACATCGCTTTATCTGGCAACCCTGGCCACCATGCACGTCCCAGTTTAAGTCTGTTGCCAACGACATAATAGAGTGCATTAATTTCTTTATTGTACAGTAAATCTGTATATCTTTGATACTGTACACTATTTGCATGTTAATATAAATAACTACAGGTCTTTCTGCTTTGCTATGTACTAATAAAATATGTTTTACTTATCTTATATCTTTGGCATAGTGTGTCTGGCCACCATGCCTATCCCAGTGTAAGCCTGTTGCCAACGGCATAATAGAGTGCATTAATTTGTTTACTGTACAGTAAATCTGTATATCTTTTATACTGTACACTATTTGCATGTTAAGACAAATAACTACAGGTCTTTCTGCTTTGATATGTAATAATAAAATATGTTTTACTTATCTTATAACTTTGGTATAGTGTGTCTATGGATGGTTGTGGAACAAGCTATGACCTTTATCATTCTTTCCTATGGAAAATGACTCGTTTTTCACGCGATTTTCCAATTACCAGTGACTTCTGAGAACCTATCTCCGCGTTATTCTGAGAACTAGTTGTGTGTATATATATATAATACAGTTATATATATATATATATATATATATATATATATATATATATATATATATATATATATATATATATATATATATATATATATATATAGTGCTCCCTCATTTATGGCAGGGGCTCAGTTCCGGAACCTGCCATGATAGGTGAAAAATCGTGAAGTAGGTGCACAATATTTAAAAAGAAAAAAAAAATTAATGATTGAGACACCAGGACGGGCCAAAAAATAATAAAATAAAACAGACTTTATCGGGCCTGGGCATGAAGAATACATAAAGTAAAGAGAACCAGAGATGGAGAGTGCAATGACCTGTCAGATGTGAAGGAATTACAAAAGAAGTGTAATGACTATCCAATTCTCTACTGGGTTTTAATATACCTCTGCATTACTTTCATGATGTCTATTCCAAAAATTCTCCATAGATCTTATTATTATTATTATTATTATTATTACGAATTTGTCATTAAATCATAATTTTTATATTAAATAATGTAGTTTTGGTTGAATGAACAAGAGTTAAAGATCTCTCTCTCTCTCTCTCTCTCTCTCTCTCTCTCTCTCTCTCTCTCTCTCTCTCTCTCTCTCTCTCTCTCTCTCTTCTCTTCATTCAATCATCTGCTCGAAACATTCAGAAATATCTGTGTGAGCCATAAACCCATATACATACTTTGTGACTTTAATGTTGACTTGCTCTCAGCAGATGACAAAATGAAGAGGGTGATCAACACTGTGAAGTTAACAAAAATAGTGACAAAACCGAACCACATAACCCCTAATTATAGGACTCTTATAGATCTGATAATAACAAATAAAGCGAAAAGTATACGCTATTGGGACGTAGTTCCCTGCCCAATTGCAGACCACGAGCTGAACATTGCTATGCTAAACATAAACAAGCCCAAAAGGAAGCCTCTCTTAAAGACATACCTGTGTCTAAAAAATTGCTCCCCTGATATCTTTTGTGAAACATTAAAAAACAACACAATATAGAATTAAATACACAGATAACGTCGATTTGCAGGTTGAGATTCTAACAAAAGTCTTCCTTGAATGCTTAGATAGTTGTGCACCCATTGTAACAAGAAAAATAACCAGCCCTTCAGCCCCCTGGCTAACTAATGACATCAAAGAGGCAATGCAAATCAGAAATCAGATACAAAAAGAGATAAAAATTAATAGATATGATATGACTCTCCGAGGACGTTATAAAACAGAAAAGAAACGTATCAGATCTCTTATCAATGTGAGGAAAAAAGACTTACAAAAAACAATTTCATGACTCTTAGACATGATACAGCAGCAACATGGAAAGTGATAAGAAGCATGATACCAAACGAAAAGAGTACCTCAGAAAGTTATGAAAATATAACGGAGTTGAAAGACAAAGCGGAAAACTTTAATTACTATTTTGCTAACGTTGGCAAAAATACCTCTGAGAAAACACAAGACAACATCAACTCAGTGAATATGAGGAATTGCTTAAATGACAATTTTTCCAATGTAAACACAAGAGAGCACTTCAAGATAAATCCTATCGATTGTGCTACCCTAATTCTTACCATAAAGAGCCTAAGAAACTCTGGCTCTTATGGTCCAGATGGTATACCATTTCAGTTCATCAAAGATGCTCTACCCATGATTGTATCTTATATTCTAACTATTATAAACACTTCCATTGTTACTAAAAAGTTTCCTGACTCTTGGAAAATATCACATGCAATACCTCTGCATAAAAGGGGGACAGAGAAGATGTGACAAACTATTGTCCAATTTCCCTGCTACCCATTTTAATTAACGAAAGTAAAACACAATGCATGTTTACTGGTTCAAGGTTCCATATAGCACAAATTCCAGAAAACACAACAATTAATTTTTGTGACAATATTATCACACCTAGCAAAACAGTCAAAAGACCTAGGAATTCTCTTTGATAACTACATGTTCTTTGATTCCCACATAGATAAAGTATGCAAAAAGGTTACAGGAACATTAATGTACTTATCACGTATAAAAGACAATTTTGAGACTACCACTCGAATAACTGTTGTTAAATCTCTAGCCCCAAGTCACATTAACATTGCAAAATTGTTTGGGGAGCTACCACTAAGACTCAGATAAACAGAATACAGAAGCTTATTAATTTTGCAGATCGAGTTGGCTTGGGAGGAATAAGAAAATATGACCACATCACACCAGCTCTCAATAAACTTGGGTGGCTGTGGGCAGAAAACAGGTCGCCTATGCTATTTATGTTTTTGTATTCAAAATTTTGGACCATCATTATCCTAGCTGGCTATTTGATTTAAAAACAGTCAGGGATATAAGGGGAACCAACACTACACAGAGCAGTGAGCTCTTTAATCATAGAACAAACACAGAAGCAGGTTCAAAGATGATCACTATCAAAGGGCCAACACTCTGGAACAATATTCCAGAGCATCTTAAAAATGCAACCTCCTTCACAGCTTTCAAAGGCAAACTATACAGTTTTCTTTTGGACAAATAGTTGCTGCTCGTTAAGAACTAATTATTCTCATTGTAAGGCAAACAAATATGGAAATGATGCCGATAATACACTGTATCTAGTGTTATTATTACTACTTTATTATTAACATTATTGTTAACTACTTTATTATTAACATTATTGTTAACAGTTTTATTACAGTATCATTATTTTCTAGGAAACCATTATTTGATTTAACAGTATGTATCACCCTCTTACTTATTAGTTCAATTATATATCTACTTATAGGTTACTTTTAGATTGCATAAGAATAACCATTGTACAAAAATCGAAATAAATGTTTGTTTTTTTGCTTTATTTGTTTGTCAATGTCTTTCCTCATTTATTGTCTCATCTTTCATTTCCTCTTTCTCATATTTATTATGCATATTTTACATTTATTTTTACCTTTACTGTATAAACCCTCAATGCACTGTTAACAAACCACCCTTTACTTTATTAATAACAGCGCGCAAGCGTAAATTTATATGAACGTGATATTATGAAGATAGAAAAAAAGCATTAAGAACAAACAGCAAACAAACTTTCAATATAGTATCGTCAGGGAAATAGCGTGTAGAGAATATATATATTTCATTTAAGATTTCCATTTACAGTACGATATACGTTTTCTTTGAACAAATTGTATAAGTTTTCTTTTTCTCTTGAACACTAGATAAAACCCCAAATAGGGTGAGTAAATAAATATTTTATGAGTAAGATATTGTGCCTGAATAAGCATCAGCTGATACGGAGGCATACAAACAAACAAACAAACAAACAAATATTTATTTTCATTTTTGTACAATGGTTATTCTTCTTAGATTAGAACTGACATATAAGTAGACATTATTATTATTATTATTATTATTATCATTATTGTTCTTATTATTATTATTATTATATAGAAAATTAGAGAAGTACACTAAAAAAGAGATTGTTTCATTTTTGTATAAAGAGATAATAGAGTACTAACTAAGCAAAGGATACCATATAATAAACTAAGACAGCTAGATAGATAGAAAGACAAATATACAGAGATGAACAAAGGAAGATATAAAAAAAAACAAAAGAAGCAAGTTAATGTATAAAGGAAGCCACATAGCTGAGATTGGAAACGAGGAGTCAACAGGAGAGAGAGAGAGAGAGAGAGAGAGAGAGAGAGAGAGAGAGAGAGAGAGAGAGAGAGAGAGAGAGAGAGAGAGAGAGAGAGAGAGAGAGAGAGAGAGAGAGAGAGAGGGGGGGGGGGGGGGGTTTTATTTTATTAATTTATTGCGCCAAGGCGTCAGACATTACATGAGTTCATACAAATAATGCTTCAAATGGATACAAAACCAAGAATTGAACATAGTTTACAGGGAGGTGTACATATTGATAAAACATTGCTGCATACTAACACACAACTTACAGAATGGCGAGAGAGAGAGAGAGAGAGAGAGAGAGAGAGAGAGAGAGAGAGAGAGAGAGAGAGAGAGAGAGAGAGAGAGAGAGAGAGAGAGAGAGAGAGAGAGAGAGAGAGAGAGAGAGAGAGAGAGAGAATGGAACTGAAATCGGTTAAGCGGGACACACACACGCACACATTCAGGCACATGGACAAGGAAATGTTCATAAATATTTATGTAACCTATGTGAGGCCAAAACTCGAATATGCAGCCCCCTTTTGGAATCCGCACTTGAAAAAGCACATAGCTAAGCTTGAAAAAGTTCAAAGACATGCCACGAAACTGGTGCCAGAAATACGCAATCTCAGTTATGATGAGAGGCTGAGGGAATTAGACTTACCATCACTCGAAGCTAGAAGAGTGAGGGGGGATATGGTGACAGTCTTTAAATTCCTTCATGGTTATGATAGAGTGGATAGGGATCGATATTTTGATATGGCTGGCTCTAGAACTAGAGGTCATAGTTTGAAGCTTCGTAAGAAAACTTCTTCGCAGGATGTAAGGAAATACTTTTTCAGTGTAAGAGTAGTTGATAATTGGAATTCGCTAAGCGAGGAGGTAGTTAATGCTATCTCAATCCATAGTTTTAAGGACAGGTATGATAAGTATCACTAAGTATAAAATGGAACCGATCAGGAGACGGGAGGATACGAGCTTTGGGCTCTTTCCCGTAAACACAATTAGGTAATCACAATTAGGTAATCACACAAAAACACACATAACAAACATACACATACACTATTCAGAAAAGAGTTCCAGGAGCTGAATATGGAAAATGATGCCATGAAAACTTCCTTTGCTGATGCACTAAAGGGGAATGTGGCAGTAAAAGAGGCTGTAAAGGTGGAGGCACTGGAAAACATACAAACAGTTGACTATAAAGAGACAGTAATCGAAAAAATTAAAGACGTTGTGATGGAAAGGGCAAACCCACTCATCAGACAGGCACTTGATAAGGAGAAGACAGTGGTAATTTCAGGCATAAGCGAATCCCAGGAGCCAACATGGCAGGGGAGACTTGAAGAAAATAAAGCTAGGGTTGTAGACCTGATAAGAAAGCTTGGAGTAGTTTATGGTCCTGAGGATATTGTAAACATACACCAACTAGGTAAATATTCGAGGGAAAGAAAGCCGAGACCAACAAAAGTAACCTTTGAGAGAGGGGAAACATGTAGGGAAATATTGTTGAGAAGAAAAAGTCTAAAAGACCTTCAAGAATTCAAAGAAGTGTTCATTAGACGATACAGAACACAGGAAGAGATGGGAAAGATCAAAAACTTGTTGCAAGAGGCAAGAAGGTTAAATGAGGAAAGAAATGAAGAACAGAAGAAAAATTTTCATTTCAGAGTTCTTCCAGACAAAGGGGAGATAAAGAAGATAATGACAGAAGACCAGGGGATGGGGCCTCATTAAGATTGTTATACACAAATGCTGCTGGATTAGCTGGTAAGGCAGTAGAATTAAAAGATAGGATTCACAACAGTAAGGCAGATATAGTAGCAATTACAGAGACTAAGTTGAGTGAGGACATAAACAGTGTCACAGTTTTTCCTAAGGGCTTCAGAATACTAAGGGTTGAAAGATCTGAGAGGACTGGTGGAGGGATAGCACTGCTCATAAGTGAAAGGATTCAAGTTGAAGAAATAAACTTGGCTATAGAAAGAGAGTTCAAGGAATTTCTTGTTGCTCGCATAAATACTGAGTCAGAGAGCATTATAATAACTGTTGTATACAACCCACCAAGGAACCAAAATAGGCTTGAAGTTTATGAGGAAAGTCATATAGGTACTATTGAAGTCATAAACTCAGTTGTTAACATGGCACGGGAAACAAAATGTAGGATTTTGATTATGGGAGACTTTAATCATAAAAAGATAGATTGGATAAATCTTGACCCACACAGTGGTGAGGACTCATTCGGGGCAAGATTCCTAGATTGCGTACAAGGGAATTTCCTACACCAACATGTAATGGAACCAACAAGGAGTGGAGAGACAAATGCTGGAAAAGGTATAGGAGGAGAAAAAACATAAATGCCTGGCAAACCTACAAAAGAGCAAGAAATGACTACCTAAGTAAAAGGAGAGAGGCAGAGAGAGACTATGAGAGGGACATCACCAGGAAGGCTAAAGAAAATCCCAAGCTTTTCCACAGCTTTATCAGAGGAAAACTAAAGGTAAAAGAACAGGTTTTAAGGCTAAAGAGAGCGGATGGAAGCATCACTGAGACGGATGAAGAGATCTGCAAAGAATTGAACAAGGAGTTTCAGTCAGTATTTACAGTAGAAAATACCCCACCCCCTCAGATTGCAGTGATAGAAGCTCAAGGGCCGGTAGAGAACATCAACCTTACAGCCAAAGAGGTATGCAAAGCGCTGATGGATTTAGATGTTCAAAAAGCTACAGGTCCTGATGACATATCCCCTCATGTGCTTAAAAAATGTGCAACCTCAATATCAGTGGCACTAAGTATCATATTTAAAAAGTCACTGGAGTCATGGGAGATTCCAAGATGCTGGAAACAAGCAAATGTGATACTTATCTTCAAAAAGGGAAGGAGGGATACAGCTCTGAACAATAGACCAGTTTCCTTGACCAGCATAGTTTGCAAAGTTATGGAGAAACTACTAAGGAAACATATCTCTCTTCACTTGGAATCCTTCAACTTTTACGTCAGTGAGGCAACATGGCTTCAGAGAAGGTAGATCAACAGTAACAAACTTATTAGAATTTTATGATGAGATAAGCCGAATCTTACAGGAAAGAGAGGGCTGGGCAGATTGCATATTTCTAGACTTCCAGAAAGCGTTTGACACTGTTCCACATGGGAGACTTATTAGGAAGCTGCAATCAATGGTTAGAATAGGTGGAAATGTTTTAGAATGGATAAAAACTTACTTAGAAACAAGGGAACAGAGGGTTAGAGTAAGACACTCAGTGTCTGAATGGAGAAGAGTTAGTAGTGGAGTTCCACAGGGTTCAGTTTTAGGGCCACTTTTGTTCCTTGTATATGTAAATGACCTACCAGAGTCTGTAAATTCATTCATGAATATGTTTGCAGATGATGCAAAGATTGTGAAGAGAGTAAAAAACGAGAACAATGGTAGAGAACTTCAGGAGGATCTAAATAATCTGCATGAGTGGTCAGAAAAGTGGCTAATGAAATTCAATACTTCAAAATGTAAGGTAATGAGAATGGGTACAAGTGCAAGAAGGCCCAAGCTTGACTACTCGGTGGCTGGAGTACAACTTCAAGAGACAGAAAATGAGAGAGATCTAGGAGTAAACATACTGGCAGATTTGTCTCCAGAAATACATATAAATGGCATAGTAAGGGCAGCATATGCATTCTTATCAAATGTAAGGGTAGCCTTCAGGCACATGGACAAGGAAATGTTCAGAAATATTTATGTAACCTATGTGAGGCCAAAACTCGAATATGCAGCCCCCTTTTGGAATCCGCACTTGAAAAAGCACATAGCTAAACTTGAAAAAGTTCAAAGACATGCCACGAAACTGGTGCCAGAAATACGCAATCTCAGTTATGATGAAAGGCTGAGGGAATTAGACTTACCATCACTCGAAGCTAGAAGAGTGAGGGGGGATATGGTGACAGTCTTTAAATTCCTTCATGGTTATGATAGAGTGGATAGGGATCGATATTTTGATATGGCTGGCTCTAGAACTAGAGGTCATAGTTTGAAGCTTCGTAAGAAAACTTCTTTGCAGGATGTAAGGAAATACTTTTTCAGTGTAAGAGTAGTTGATAATTGGAATTCGCTAAGCGAGGAGGTAGTTAATGCTATCTCAATCCATAGTTTTAAGGACAGGTATGATAAGTATCACTAAGTATAAAATGGAACCGATGAGGAGACGGGAAGATATGAGCTTTGAGCTCTTTCCCGTAAACACAATTAGGTAATCACTGTGGGACAACGCTGATCGTCTACCCCCAACACCATAACCCCCAACAATTCCCTCCACATTCTCTCTCTCTCTCTCTCTCTCTCTCTCTCTCTCTCTCTCTCTCTCTCTCTCTCTCTCTCTCTCCCAATATTCTATTCTACCCAACCCCCCAAATTCCCTTTGTCCCACCCAACTAGGGAGGGGCACTGTACACAGTTATTAAAGTAAATAAATCAACAGATGTACAAACAATGATGACCCTTAATAATAATAATAATAATAATAATAATAATAATAATAATAATAATAATAATAATAATAATAATCAAAGGAAAATTATTGTCGCCAATAATAATAATAATAGAAATACACCTTGTTCCTTTTATGTGAGATTTTTTATTCGTGAAATTGCAATAACGCCCAAAAGAAATAGTAGTAAAAAATTCGAATCTCGCGAGTAACGGCCCCCTCCCCATTTTTTTTTTTTTTTAAATAAGCGCCTGCGAGCGCTTCTTCCACGAGTACAAAGAGGATTACGATTAGAAAAGATCATCATCATTATACATTATATATACACCCACCCTACCTCTGCCATATGTCTATCTAATCTACATCTGAAGGTATCTAAGGTATTGGCATTTATTATCCTACTACGAATGCTCTACGGTATTACCAAGCCAATTTTCACCAATTTCCCTTCTGAACCTAAATTTATCAAGCTTAAATCCATTACCCATTACGAGTTCTGGTTTGATCATGAATTTTTTAAACTTTACTAATATCATCCTTGTTATTCCCTTTAAACCATTTATAAACCTCAATCATATCCTCCCTATCTCTGCGCCTCTCTAGAGAATGTAGATTAAGTTTTTTAATCTGTCATATGGTAGATTTAGGCATTGCATAATTTTTTTTTTCGTTTTTTAGTCTTGCTTGGTTATTTATAATTTTTATTTTATCTTTGTTTATATTTGCAAATAGAGGTTCGTTCTCCTGCATCCTACTCCTCTTCTACCGCATAAGTTACTTGCTCATGGCCACCATGCATGTCCCAGTGTACTGTATGACTGTTGCCCACTTCATAATAGAGTACAGTACAGTAATGTATGTTAATTTCTAGCTGTAAAGTGAATATAAATATCTTTTGTATACTCTTAAAAATAGATACAGAGCTTTCTGCTTTGCTATGTAGTTATAATATATGTTTTTTACTTATCTTATATCTTTGGCATGGTGTGTCTATGTAAGGTTTGGAACGTATCTATGCCCTTTATCATTGTATCCTATGGAAAATGACTCGCTTTTTCATGCGACTTTCCATTTACCCGACACTTCTGAGAACCTATCTAGGCGTTATTCTGAGAACTAGGTGTATATATATATATATATATATATATATATATATATATATATATATATATATATATATATATTATATATATATATATATACAGTGTTCCCTCCCTTATCGCGGTAGTTCGGTTCAGGGATCCGGCGCGAACCAGGAAAATCGCGAAGTAGGATTAACCTTTAAAAAAAAAAAAAAAAAATTATTTATTTATATATATTTTTTTTTAAAGATGAGTATGACACCAGGACAGGCCAAAAATTATAAAATAAAACGGCCTTTATCAGGCTGTAATGAGAAACAGAGATGGAGAGTGTAATGACCTGTCAGATGTGAAGGGATTATAAAAGATGTGTAATGAATATCCAGCTCTCTGCTGGGTTTACCATACCTCTGCATTACCTTCATGATGTCTATTCTAAAAATTCTCCTTAGATATTATTATTATTATTATTATTATTATTATTATTATTATTATTATTATTATTATTATTATTGGCAACAATAATTTTCCTTTGATGATGATTAGGGAGATTATTATTATTATTATTATTATTATTATTACAACGAATTCGTAATTAAACCATTATTTTTACTATAAATAATGTAGTTTTGGTTGAATGAACAAGAGTTACTTAAAGGCGACTTCAATGTAATCTTTTTCTTCCTAATAATAAAATGGGGAAATTAATTCAATCCCTCCACTTAAATCAGCTTGTGAATAAAGCAACCCGTATCACCGCTAATTCCTCCAGCCTAATTGATCTTATAATTACCAATACACCTAGTTTTATAGTTCACCACGATGTCTTACCTTGTCCTGTAGGAGACCACGAGCTTCTAATAGCTACAGTTAATGTCAGGAAGGAAAAGAGACCGCCAATTGTTAAAACTTTCCGCTCTCTTGAGAATTATTCTCAAAATTGTTTCTGTGACACTCTTCTTAATGAATACAACATTTTAAATTCAATACTAACTACAGATTGTGTAAATTATCAAGTTTCTACTTTTACAGATGTTTTTACGAGATGTTTAAATGAATGTGCCCCTCTTACAACCAAAGTCATGACACGCCCTCCTGCCCCGTGGATTGACTCTCAGTTAAAAGAGCAAATGAAAAGGAGAGATGACCTCCTAAGGCAATTTAAATCTGATAGACAAAACTCCGAGATGGAAAGAGCCTATAGAAGAGAAAGAAACCTTACTAAAACAATGTTGTCCGAATAGAAGAAAAATCATTTCAGGGAAGAATTTTCCAAGTATAGGGGAAATATCAAAGGAACTTGGAATGTTATAAAAAGAATAATTCCTGCAAATAAGGAAATTTTAGAAAATTCTGACCTTCTCAGTGATAATGTGGAAAAGCGAGTGAATGATTTTAATAAGTATTTTGCTAAAATAGGTAAGTCCACATATGAAAAGTCTCAAGATAATAATGACTTGATTATTAATCAACCACATAATTGCCATTCTCCAGCTGAAAGAAATATTATCAATAATTTTAGACCGCACCCAATCGATTTAGTCACACTTATTCTTATCATAAAGAGCCTCAAACCAACAAACTCTTGTGGTTCCGATGGGATACAACTTCGCTTCCTAATTGACTCATTGCCAGTTACAGTATTTTTCATTTTAGTCATTGTTAATACATCCATTGTTACAGGCATTTATCCTAACCTCTGGAAGCATCCCTATATCATCCCCGT
Source organism: Halocaridina rubra (assembly GCA_037179515.1). NCBI lineage: Eukaryota > Metazoa > Arthropoda > Malacostraca > Decapoda > Atyidae > Halocaridina > Halocaridina rubra. Next base: position 97,820 of record JAXCGZ010020949.1, on the reverse strand, counting down.
TTTTAAGAGTGGAGATACTAATAATGTTGAAAATTATAGGCCAATCTCTCTTCTCAGCATTCTGTCTAAAATACTTGAGAAGGTAGTTGCCACCCAGTTAATAAATTTCCTTGAATCAAATTGTCTATTATGTGAGGAACAACACGGTTTTCGGCCTAAACTTTCGACCGAGACGGCCCTACTTAAAATTACTGATAAAATTTATAGTAATATTGAAAATAAGAAAATATCACTTTTATTATTGTTAGATTTGTCTAAAGCATTTGACAGTGTACACCATCAAATTCTAATGAGAAAACTTTCCAAAGTTTATGTTGACTCATTTTGGTTCGAAAATTATCTGAAAGATCGAATTCAATCAGTTCGAATGGGCTTGACTCTCTCTTCTTCTTTAGATATCAGTTTTGGCGTTCCTCAGGGTTCAATTTTGGGTCCTCTGCTTTTCCTAATATATGTTAATGATTTACCTCAATTTATAAGAGATTGCCTACTTGTTATGTATGCTGATGACACCCAGATTATGCTTACTGGTGACATTGATAGAATTCCTGAAATCTTAAAAAGGGCTGAAGATATATTAAACTGTGCCAAAAGTTATTTTAACAGTAATGGTCTTTTACTGAACGAAAATAAAACTAAATTCGTTATTTTTGGATCAAATCAATACCTGTCCCGCATTCCTGAGAACATCAGTATAAATTTCAACAATGTTTCACTCTTCCCATCTAATAAGGTTAAAAATCTTGGAGTTATTATGGACAGTACCATGACATTTAATTTTCATATCGATGAACTACATAAAAAAGTGAACGGGACCCTTATTTACTTGAACAGAGTCTATGAAAGATTCGAGCCTGATTGTAGGGTAATTGTAGTACAAACATTGATTTTAAGTATTCTCAACTACTGTCTGAGTGTTTGGGGTTCCACGACTAAGACCCAGATATTACGAGTGAAAAGGCTCCAGAATTTTGCTGCAAGAGTTGCCATAGGGGGGGTGCATAAATATGATCACGTGACTCCCCTCTTTGAGAGATTGGGTTGGCTAAGGATGGACATGAAGTTCATATATAATATCTGTCTTTTAGTTTTTAAAATAAATCATGGAATATTACCGGAATGGCTCTTCTCATTGCCAACAGTTAATCAAGTGCGTATCAATAACGTCAACACCAGATATCAGAATTCTTTTTACGTGCCCAGAACTTCCACTGATATTGGGGCAAGAGCCTTAAATGTAATGGGCCCGAGACTTTGGAACTCTTTACCCGCAAACTTAAGAAGCTGCCAAGCATTACCCTCATTTAAATCTCATCTTTTAAATCACCTACTTAATAAGTGATTTTAGTCTCATTATTATCCTCCCATTGGGTAGACGAAGTGTACGTATGCTTATTTTAATGTGTAAATATTTTGATTATGTGCTTTGCAAATTTCATTTGTTTCATTTTGACATTTTACATTTGTAATTTGTAATTAGATTAATTATCATGTAATAGCCATTTTTGATGGAATAAAGTTTTTGACTTTGACTTTGACTTTGACTCTCTCTCTCTCTCTCTCTCTCTCTCTCTCTCTCTCTCTCTCTCTCTCTCTCCTCTCTCTCTCTCTCTCTCTCTCTCTCTCTCTCTCTCTCTCTCCAACATTCTATTCAACTTTTTGTCAGTGAGGCAACATGGCTTCAGAGAAGGTAGATCAACAGTAACAAACTTATTAGAATTTTATGATGAGGTAAGCCAAATCTTACAGGAAAGAGAGGGCTGGGCAGATTGCATATTCCTAGACTTCCAGAAAGCGTTTGACACTGTTCCACATGGGAGACTTATTAGGAAGCTGCAATCAATGGCTAGAATAGGTGGAAATGTTTTGGAATGGATAAAAACTTACTTAGAAGGAAGGGAACAGAGGGTTAGAGTAAGACACTCAGTGTCTGAATGGAGAAGAGTTAGTAGTGGAGTTCCACAGGGTTTAGTTTTAGGGCCACTTTTGTTCCTTGTATATGTAAATGACCTACCAGAGTCTGTAAATTCATTCATGAATATGTTTGCAGATGATGCAAAGATTGTGAAGAGAGTAAAAAACGAGAACAATGGTAGAGAACTTCAGGAGGATCTAAATAATCTGCATGAGTGGTCAGAAAAGTGGCTAATGAAATTCAATACTTCAAAATGTAAGGTAATGAGAATGGGTACAAGTGCAAGAAGGCCCAAGCTTGACTACTCGGTGGCTGGAGTACAACTTCAAGAGACAGAAAATGAGAGAGATCTAGGAGTAAACATACTGGCAGATTTGTCTCCAGAAATACATATAAATGGCATAGTAAGGGCAGCATATGCATTCTTATCAAATGTAAGGGTAGCCTTCAGGCACATGGACAAGGAAATGTTCAGAAATATTTATGTAACCTATGTGAGGCCAAAACTCGAATATGCAGCCCCCTTTTGGCATCCGCACTTGAAAAAGCACATAGCTAAGCTTGAAAAAGTTCAAAGACATGCCACGAAACTGGTGCCAGAAATACGCAATCTCAGTTATGATGAGAGGCTGAGGGAATTAGACTTAACATCACTCGAAGCTAGAAGAGTGAGGGGGGATATGGTGACAGTCTTTAAATTCCTTCATGGTTATGATAGAGTGGATAGGGATCGATATTTTGATATGGCTGGCTCTAGAACTAGAGGTCATAGTTTGAAGCTCCGTAAGAAAACTTCTTTGCAGGATGTAAGGAAATACTTTTTCAGTGTAAGAGTAGTTGATAATTGGAATTCGCTAAGCGAGGAGGTAGTTAATGCTATCTCAATCCATAGTTTTAAGGACAGGTATGATAAGTATCACTAAGTATAAAATGGAACCGACCAGGAGACGGGAAGATACGAGCTTTGGGCTCTTTCCCGTAAACACAATTAGGTAATCACTCTCTTTGTCCCAGGCAACTAGGGAGGGGCACTTTACACAGTTATTAAAAGTAAATAAACCAACAGATGTACAAACAGTGATGAGCCCTTAATAATAATAATAATAATGATGATGATGATAATCTCCACAATCATCATCAAAGGAAAATTATTGTTGCCAATGATAATAATAAAAATAATAATAATAATAATAATAATAATAATAATAATAATAATAATAATAATAATAATAATAATAAGATCTAGGCAGAATTATTGGAATAGACATCATGAAAGTAATGCAGAGGTATATTAAAACCCAGCAGAGAGCTGGATATTCGTTACACATCCTTTATAATCCCTTCACATCTGACAGGTCATTACACTCTCCATCTCTGTTTCTCTTTACAACCTGATAAAGTCTGTTTTATTTTATCATTTTTTGGCCCATCCTGGTGTCACAATAATCTTTATAAAAAAAAAATTAAAAAAAATGGGGGGCCAAAAAAAAAACGCAATACAGTGAGAACGCGAACCAAGAAACCCGAAGAACCGGGGGAACACTGTATATATATATATATATATATATATATATATATATATATATATATATATATATATATGAATCATTTTTTTTTATACCCCGACCAGGACTCGAACCTAGGACTTATGATTACTAAGTCAAGGCGCTACCACTACACCACAGAAGGTTAAAAGGAATCCAACCCTATAGCTTATATCTGCTATACTTAGGAATGAACGCATTTTAACTGAATGCCACTATGTTCATATTACAGATTCCCCAACCTCACTCGTGGCTTCGTTTTTGCATTTAATTCAATTCCCAATCTCAATCGGACCATGAAATAATCAAATAAGCACATATGTGAAAACATGAATCATTATTTTACCCCGACCGGGACTCGAACCTAGAAATTATGATTACTAAGTCAAGGCGCTACCACTACACTACACAAGGTTAAAAGGAATCCAACCTTATAGCTTATATCTGCTATACTTAGGAATGAACGCATTCTAACTGAATGCCACTATGTTCACATTACAGATTCCCCAACCTCACTCGTGGCTTCAATTTAACATTTAATTCAATTCCCAATCTCATTCGGGCCATGAAATAATCAAATAAGCACGTTACATATGTGAAAACATGAATCATTTTTTTACCCCGACCGGGACTCGAACCTATCACTTTCACATATGTAATGTGCTGATTTGATTATTGCATGGCCCGAATGAGATTGGGAATTGAATTAAGTGCTAAAATGAAGCCACGAGTGAGGTTGGGGAATCTTTTACATATGTAATGTGCTTATTTGATTATTTCATGGCCCGAATGAGATTGGGAATTGAATTAAATGCTAAAATGAAGCCACGAGTGAGGTTGGGGAATCTGTAATATGAACATAGTGGCATTCAGTTAGAATGCGTTCATTCCTAAGTATAGCAGATATAAGCTATAAGGTTGGATTCCTTTTAACCTTCTGTGATGTAGTGGTAGCGCCTTGACTTAGTAATTATAAGTCCTAGGTTCGAGTCCCGGTCGGGGTAAAAAGATGATTCATGTTTTCACATATGTAAGGTGCTTATTTGATTATTTCATGGCCCGAATGAGATTGGGAATTGAATTAAATGCTAAAATGAAGCCATGAGTGAGGTTGGGGAATCTGTAATATGAACATAGTGGCATTCAGTTAGAATGCGTTCATTCCTAAGTATAGCAGATATAAGCTATAAGGTTGGATTCCTTTTAACCTTCTGTGGTGTAGTGGTAGCGCCTTGACTTAGTAATCATAAGTCCTAGGCTTGAGTCCCGGTCGGGGTAAAAGAATGATTCAAGTTTTCACATATGTAATGTGCTTATTTGATTATTTCATGGCCCTAATGAGATTGGGAATTGAATTAAATGCTAAAATGAAGCCACGAGTGAGGTTGGGGAGTCTGTAATATGAACATAGTGGCATTCAGTTAGAATGCGTTCATTCCTAAGTATAGCAGAAATAAGCTATAAGGTTGGATTCCTTTTAACCTTCTGTGGTGTAGTGGTAGCGCCTAGACTTAGTAATCATAAGTCCTAGGTTCGAGTCCCGGTCAGGGTAAAAAAATGATTCATGTTTTCACATATGTAATGTGCTTATTTGATATATATATATATATATATATATATATATATATATATATATATATATATATATATATATATATATATATATATATATATATATATATATATATATATATATATATATATATATGGGGTTCCCTGTATAAATCGTTTTGTATAAGTCATTCCCCCGTTACGTTGCATAATATTTTATTATATATATATATATATATATATATATATATATATATATATATATATATATATATATATATATATATATATATATATATATATATATATATATATATATGGGGGTCCATGTATAAGTCGTTTTGCATAAGTCATTTCCCCATTACGTTGCAGGCCTGTAATTAATAATGCATTAATAAATTAAGTTTTCGACCTACGTGGCTGGTGATGTAAATTCAAACGGCGCTGTGAACTCTTTGTGAGCCTGACAGAAGGATAGTCACACAGCATTGTTGTATACGCATATACTACATCAAGTTAATCTTTTTAGTTATTTATTTGTTTATGTATTTGGTTATTAGAAGGAATCAGACATAATTTATTTACAATATTAACAAATACATTGCCTTAAAAACAATCTTTATTCAAAAGTTTGTTGAGGTTGGCAGAAGAAATGTCACACAGCATTGTTATACTGCATACGTACATACTGTATCAAGTTAATGGCTTTATTTTTTTTTCTGCATTTGGTTATATGACGGAATTAGACTTAAATGACTTACAAACTTACCAAATACATATCCGTAAATAAGGTCTTTTTTATGCAAAAAATTGCCTTGAGGTCAGCAGAAGAATAGTCACACGACATTATTGTATACATATATACTGTAATAAGTTAATAGTTTTATTTATTTATTTGTTTATGTATTTGGTTATTTAAAGGATTTAGATTAAATTTATTTAAAAAATTACCAAATACATAGCTGCAAATTCGATCTTTCTTATGAGAAAAATTGCATTGAGGTTGGCAGAAGAATAGTCACACAACATTGCTGTATACGAATACACTGTATCAAGTTAATGGTTTTATTTATTAATTTGTTTATGTATTTGGTTATTTGAAGGCTTTACAATTAACTTATTTACAAAATTACCAAATACATATTCGTAAGTATGATCATTGCGGAAAAAAGTTTGTTGAGGTTGGCAGAAGAATAGTCACAAGACATGATGCATACACACCAAGTAGTACAGCTGTCTTATTTTCTTAATTTTTTTGCTTTTCTGTTAGCTTTCTCTTTTACTATTTTTTTTTATTTTGTATATATATTGAGTTAAATGTAAAGTCTAATCCTGTGATAACATATCTTGGTTAGCAAGTGAGTTTATCAGTTAGGAAGAATATATAGCAGAAACAGGTGGGTGCCTCCTCAGACACAAATTCGAATTTTCCTTCAGGTTTGACTTTTGTTTTGTTGCATTTTTTTTCTTTTTCTTTTTATCCTTAAATTACCATGGTCAAGTTTTTAAGTTAAGATGTGTGTTACCAGAAAAGAGATAAATTGAGTCACTAAATAGCACTTATATGGAGATATAAAAATTCTGTGTGAAGCTTAAATAAAAGTTTTTCTCTTTTTTTTTCCTCTTTCTCTTCTTCTTTCTATATTCTGTGAGAGGGAGAACATAAAAATGAGGCCATCTCTGTCCCAAACCTCCCCCATCCATGGGTCGGTAGGAGGGGTAGCCATTAGGAGACTTAAACAGAAAATCAAGAATTTAGAGGCAGTGGTTATAAGCCTTGATGAAAAAATTCGGAATATGGATGGAGAAATGAAAGAGAATGAAACACTCAGAGAGCAAATAAGATCTTTGGAGGAAGCAAATAAAGCACAAGGGCAGGAGAGAAAGGAACTAGAAAAAAGAATAAAGAAGCTGGAAGGGGAAAAGAGTCAACTAGAATCTAGAATTTCTAAACAAGAAGATAAAAACAAACAGTTGAATGACAACCTAAAGGAATTAGATGTTAGTTCACTGCTCTCTTCTGAGAGAGACGAGATTGCTGGTTGGAATGTCCAGATTAAGGAAAACATTGAACAGTTCAGAAAAGAGTTCCAGGAGCTGAATATGGAAAATGATGCCATGAAAACTTCCTTTGCTGATGCACTAAAGGGGAATGTGGCAGTAAAAGAGGCTGTAAAGGTGGTGGTACTGGAAAACATACAAACAGTTGACTATAAAGAGACAGTAATCGAAAAAATGAAAGACGTTGTGATGGAAAGGGCAAACCCACTCATCAGACAGGCACTTGATAAAGAGAAGACAGTGGTAATCTCAGGCATAAGCGAATCCCAGGAGCCAACATGGCAGGGGAGACTTGAAGAAAATAAAGCTAGGGTTGTAGACCTGATAAGAAAGCTTGGAGTAGTATATGGTCCTGAGGATATTGTAAACATACACCAACTAGGTAAATATTCGAGGGAAGGAAAGCCGAGACCAACAAAAGTAACCTTTGAGAGAGGGGAAACATGTAGGGAAATATTGTTGAGATAAAAAAGTCTAAAAGACCTTCAAGAATTCAAAGAAGTGTTCATTAGACGATACAGAACACAGGAAGAGATGGGAAAGATCAAAAACTTGTTGGAAGAGGCAAGAAGGTTAAATGATGAAAGAAATGAAGAACAGAAGAAAAAGTTTAATTACAGAGGTCTTCCAGACAAAGGGGAGATAAAGAAGATAATGACAGAAGATCAGGGGATGGGGCCTCATTAAGATTGTTATACACAAATTCTGATGGATTAGCTGGTAAGGCAGTAGAATTAAAAGATAGGATTCACAACAGTAAGGCAGATATAGTAGCAATTACAGAGACTAAGTTGAATGAGAACATAAACAGTGTCACAGTTTTTCCTAAGGGTTTCAGAATACTAAGGGTTGAAAGATCTGAGAGGACTGGTGGAGGGATAGCACTGCTCATAAGTGAAAGGATTCAAGTTAAGAAATAAACTTGGCTATAGAAAGTGAGTTCAAGGAATTTCTTGTTGCTCGCATAAATACTGGGTCAGAGAGCATTATAATAACTGTTGTATACAACCCACCAAGGAACCAAAATAGGCTTGAAGTTTATGAGGAAAGTCATATAGGTACTATTGAAGTCATAAACTCAGTTGTTAACATGGCACGGGGAAAAAATGTAGGATTTTGATTATGGGAGACTTTAATCATAAAGAGATAGATTGGATAAATCTTGACCCACACAGTGGTGAGGACTCATTTGGGGCAAGATTCCTAGATTGCGTGCAAGGGAATTTCCTACACCAACATGTAATGGAACCAACAAGGGCCAGGGGTGGGGATGAGCCATCACTACTTGATCTAGTGTTCACAGATAATGTGTTGGATATTGAAAAAATTGAGTATGTACCACCAACTGGAAAGAGTGACCACTGTGTGTTGTTGATGGAGTATATCATTGAAGATATTCTTCCTGAGAGTAGAGGCACTGAGGACATGAGGAGGAACTATCCGAAAGGAGATTACATCAAAATGAATGAGCTTTTTGCAGTTCTTGACTGGAGAACCTTATTTTACAACAAATCTGTACAAGAAATGTATGACATCTTTTTTGAGAAATATGGGAAGATAGTAGATTGCTGCATACCTGTCACCAAAGTAGGTGTAATTCATGCCAGAGAGAAATGGTTCGATAATGGGTGTAAAAGAGCTAAGGAGTGGAGAGACAAATGCTGGAAAAGGTATAGGAGGAGAAAAAACATAAATGCCTGGCAAACCTACAAAAGAGCAAGAAATGACTACCTAAGTAAAAGGAGAGAGGCAGAGAGAGACTATGAGAGGGACATCACCAGGAAGGCTAAAGAAAATCCCAAGCTTTTCCACAGCTTTATCAGAGGAAAACTGAAGGTAAAAGAACAGGTTTTAAGGCTAAAGAGAGCGGATGGAAGCATCACTGAGACGGATGAAGAGATCTGCAAAGAATTGAACAAGGAGTTTCAGTCAGTATTTACAGTAGAAAATACCCCACCCCCCCAGATTGCAGAGATAGAAGCTCAAGGGCCGGTATTAGAGAACATCAACCTTACAGCCACAGAGGTATGCAAAGCGCTGATGGATTTAGATGTTCATAAAGCTACAGGTCCTGATGACATATCCCCTCATGTGCTTAAAAAATGCACAAACTCAATATCAGTGGCACTAAGTATCATATTTAAAAAGTCACTGGAGTCAGGGGAGATTCCAAGATGCTGGAAACAAGCAAATGTGATACCTATCTTCAAAAAGGGAAGGAGGGATACGGCTCTGAACTATAGACCAGTTTCCTTGACCAGCATAGTTTGCAAAGTTATGGAGAAACTACTAAGGAAACATATCTCTCTTCACTTGGAATCCTTCAACTTTTTGTCAGTGAGGCAACATGGCTTCAGAGAAGGTAGATCAACAGTAACAAACTTATTAGAATTTTATGATGAGGTAAGCCAAATCTTCCAGGAAAGAGAGGGCTGGGCAGATTGCATATTCCTAGACTTCCAGAAAGCGTTTGACACTGTTCCACATGGGAGACTTATTAGGAAGCTGCAATCAATGGCTAGAATAGGTGGAAATGTTTTGGAATGGACAAAAACTTACTTAGAAGGAAGGGAACAGAGGGTTAGAGTAAGACACTCAGTGTCTGAATGGAGAAGAGTTAGTAGTGGAGTTCCACAGGGTTCAGTTTTAGGGCCACTTTTGTTCCTTGTATATGTAAATGACCTACCAGAGTCTATAAATTCATTCATGAATATGTTTGCGGATGATGCAAAGATTGTGAAGAAAGTAAAAAACGAGAACAATGGTAGAGAACTTCAGGAGGATCTAAATAATCTGCATGAGTGGTCAGAAAAGTGGATAATGAAATTCAATACTTCAAAATGTAAGGTAATGAGAATGGGTACAAGTGCAAGAAGGCCCAAGCTTGACTACTCGGTAGCTGGAGTACAACTTCAAGAGACAGAAAATGAGAGAGATCTAGGAGTAAACATACTGGCAGATTTGTCTCCAGAAATACATATAAATGGCATAGTAAGGGCAGCATATGCATTCTTATCAAATATAAGGGTAGCCTTCAGGCACATGGACAAGGAAATGTTCATAAATATTTATGTAACCTATGTGAGGCCAAAACTCGTAAGAAAACTTCTTTGCAGGATGTAAGGAAATACTTTTTCAGTGTAAGAGTAGTTGATAATTGGAATTCGCTAAGCGAGGAGGTAGTTACTGCTATCTCAATCCATAGTTTTAAGGACAGGTATGATAAGTATCACTAAGTATAAAATGGAACCGATCAGGAGACGGGAAGATATGAGCTTTGGGCTCTTTCCCGTAAACACAATTAGGTAATCACAATTAGGTAATCACCTATATATTAAGTTAAAGGTTTTATATATTCATTTATGTATACATTTGCTTATTTGAAGGAATTAGATTTAATTTATATACATAATTACCAAGTATCAATTTAGGAGAAAGATAGAAGCCTACAGGACAGCACTATAAGAACAATAAGAATGCATTTTTAAAAGAAGTGCCATTGTAAAGGCTGTGCTTCTCACTCTCTCGTTTGCCATATAGTTTATCGTGTTCATTCGCTGTGGATGCATATTTTCAGCATCATGATGTTGTAAGTGCTAAGGCTGGATGACCAGCATTGATGACGCATCCAAGTGAGCCTCCTGTTGGTTCAGGGGAGAGCAAATATATTGCTTAATGCCGTGAAAATGTTATTGTGCTAATTCGCTGATGCTAAGCTGTTCAACCATAAGTAGGATATTGGGCCTGAAGTTAACCAGTTATCCAGATGCAAGCCAACCACAGTAGCAAAGGCAAGCAATACTGCATTGTGTAATTTACTATTTCTATATCTTCCAGGTTAAGTCAGCTGTGAGGAACAGAATCCTGAAGTTAAATGTGGACCCCTGTATTATATATACAAGCGATCCCCATTTTAAGTCGTTCCAAATAAAGTCGTTTTGAGGTTATATCAGACTAATAAATAAATAATAAATAAATTTTTCATCAAACCAGTCATTCATTTGCAAACCAACCAGAGTAGTAATGGTAAGCAATACTGTAAATAGTGTAATTTAACTATTTTTATTCATCAGATTAAGAATATAGATTATTTGTCAATGTTTTAGAGTATTCATTTGTAGCATTGGGGGGGACATAGGTTCAAATTATAGATGTGTTCCGAATTAACTCGAAATTCGACTTAAGTCAGCTGTCAAGAACTAGACCCTGATGTAAAGTGGGGATCCCCTGATATATATATATATATATATATATATATATATATATATATATATATATATATATATATATATATATATATATATACAGTGAACCTTCGTTGTATCGCTGTTCACCTATCGCGAATTCAGTGCATCGCAGATTTTTTTGGCGAACAAAAAATAAATTAAAAAAATAAATGACTGTGACACCAGGATGGGCCAAAAATTAATAAAATAAGACAGCCTTTATCGGGCCTGGGCACGAAGAATACATAATGTAAAGAGAAACAGAGATGGAAAGTGTAATGACCTGTCAGATCTGAAGGGACCATAAAAGATGTGTAATGAATATCCAATACTCTGCAGGGTTTTAATATACCTCTGTCTTACTTTCATGATGTCTATTCCAAAAATTCTCCTTAGATTTCTTCTTCTTCTTCTTCTTCTTCTTATTATTATTATTATTATTATTATTATTATTATTATTATTATTATTATTAGCAACAATAATTTTCCTTTGATAATGATTGTGGAGATTATTATTATTATTATTATTATTATTATTATTATTATTATTATTATTATTATCATTATTATTATTATCATTATTATTATTATTATTATTATTATTAAGGGCTCATCATTGGTTGTACGTCTGTTGGTTTATTTACTTTAATAACTGTGTACAGTGCCCCTCCCTAGTCGGCTGGGACAGAGAGAGTTTGGGGGGTTTGGTAGAATAGACTGTGGGAGAGAGAGAGAGAGAGAGAGAGAGAGAGAGAGAGAGAGAGAGAGAGAGAGAGAGAGAGAGAGAGAGAGAGAGAGAGAGAGAGAGAGAGAGAGAGAGAGAATGTGTAGGGAATTGTTGGGGGTTATGGTGTTGGGGGTAGACGATCACCGTCGACACACGGTGTATGTTTGTATGTATTTACCTAATTGTATTTACCTGTGTTTACGGGAAAGAGCCAAAAGCTCGTATCTTCCCGTCTCATGATCGGTTCCATTTTATACTTAGTGATACTTATCATACCTGTCCTTAAAACTATGGATTGAGATAGCATTAACTACCTCCTCGCTTAGCCAATTCCAATTATCAACTACTCGTACATTGAAAAAGTATTTCCTTACATCCTGCAAAGAAGTTTTCTTACGAAGCTTCAAACTATGACCTCTAGTTCTATAGCCAGCCATATCAAAATATCGATCCCTATCCACTCTATCATAACCATGAAGGAATTTAAAGACTGTCACCATATCCCCCCTCAATCTTCTAGCTTCGAGTGATGGTAAGCCTAATTCCCTCAGCCTCTCATCATAACTGAGATTGCGTATTTCTGGCACCAGTTTCGTGGCATGTCTTTGAACTTTTTCAAGCTTAGCTATGTACATTTTCAAGTGTGGATTCCAAAAGGGGGCTGCATATTCGAGTTTTGGCCTCACATAGGTTACATAAATATTTATGAACATTTCCTTGTCCATGTGCCTGAAGGCTACCCTTATATTTGATAAGAATGCATATGCTGCCCTTACTATGCCATTTATATGTATTTCTGGAGACAAATCTGCCAGTATGTTTACTCCTAGATCTCTCTCATTTTCTGTCTCTTGAAGTTGTACTCCAGCCACCGAGTAGTCAAGTTTGGGCCTGCTTGCACATGTACCCATTCTCATTACCTTACATTTTGAAGTATTGAATTTCATTAGCCACTTTTCTGACCACTCATACAGACTATTTAGATCCTCTTGAAGTTCTCTACCATTATTCTCGTTTCCTACTTTCTTCACAATCTTTGCATCATCTGCAAACATATTCATGAATGAATTTACAGACTCTGGTAGGTCATTTACATATACAAGGAACAAAAGTGGCTCTAAAACTAAACCCTGTGGAACTCCACTACTAACTCTTCTCCATTCAGACACTGAGTGTCTTACTCTAACCCTCTATTCCCTTCCTTCTAAGTAAGTTTTTATCCATTCCAAGACATTTCCACCTATTCTAGCCATTGATTGCAGCTTCCTAATAAGTCGCCCATGTGGAACAGTGTCAAACGCTTTCTGGAAGTCTAGGAATATGCAATCTGCCCAGCATTCTCTTTCCTGTAAGATTCGGCTTACCTCATCATAAAATTCTAATAAGTTTGTTACTGTTGATCTACTTTCTCTGAAGCCATGTTGCCTCACTGACAAAAAGTTGAAGGATTCCAAGTGAAGAGAGATATGTTTCCTTCGTAGTTTCTCCATAACTTTGCAAACTATGCTGGTCAAGGAAACTGGTCTATTGTTCAGAGCTGTATCCCTTCTTCCCATTTTGAAGATAGGTATCACATTTGCTTGTTTCCAGAATTTTGGAATCTCCCCTGACTCCAGTGACTTTTTAAATATGATACTTAGTGCCACTGATATTGAGTTTGTGCATTTTTTAAGTACATGAGGGGATATGTCATCAGGACCTGTAGCTTTATGAACATCTAAATCCATCAGTGCTTTGCATACCTCTGTGGCTGTAAGGTTGATGTTCTCTAATACCGGCCCTTGAGCTTCTATCTCTGCAGTCTGAGGGGGTGGGGTATTTTCTACTGTAAATACTGACTGAAACCCCTTGTTCAATTCTTTGCAGATCTCTTCATCCGTCTCAGTGATGCTTCCATCCGCTCTCATTAGCCTTAAAACCTGTTCTTTTACCTTCAGTTTTCCTCTGATAAAGCTGTGGAAAAACTTGGGATTTTCTTTAGCCTTCCTGGTGATGTCCCTCTCATAGTCTCTCTCTGCCTCTCTCCTTTTACTTAGGGAGTCATTTCTTGCTCTTTTGTAGGTTTGCCAGGCATTTATGTTTTTTCTCCTCCTATACCTTTTCCAGCATTTGTCTCTCCACTCCTTAGCTCTTTTACACTCATTATCGAACCCTTTCTCTCTGGCATGAATTACACCTACTTTGGTCTACTATCTTCCCATATTTCTCACAAAAGATGTCATACATTTCTTGTACAGATTTGTTGTAAAATAAGGTTCTCCAGTCAATAATTGCAAATAGCTCATTCATTTTGATGTAATCTCCTTTTGGATAGTTCCTCCTCATGTCCTCAGTGCCTCTACTCTCAGGCAGAATATCTTCAATGATATACTCCATCAACAACACACAGTGGTCACTCTTTCCAATTGGTGGTTCATACTCAATTTTTTCAATATCCAACACATTATCTGTGAATACTAGATCAAGTAGTGATGGCTCATCCCCACCCCTGGCCCTCGTTGGTTCCATTACATGTTGGTGTAGAAATTTCCTTGTACGCAATCTAGGAATCTTGCCCCGAATGAGTCCTCACCACTGTGTGGGTCAAGATTTATCCAATCTATCTCTTTATGATTAAAATCTCTCATAATCAAAATCCTACATTTTCTCTCCCGTGCTATGTTAACAAATGAGTTTATGACTTCAGTAGTACCTATATGACTTTCCTCATAAACTTCTAGCCTATTCTGGTTCCTTGGTGGGTTACATACAACAGTTATTATTATGCTCTCTGACCCAGTATTTATGAGAGCAACAAGAAATTCCTTGAACTCACTTTCTATAGCCAAGTTTATTTCTTCAACTTGAATCTTTCACTTATGAGCAATGCTATCCCTCCACCAGTCCTCTCAGATCTTTCAACCCTTAGAATTCTGAAGCCCTTAGGAAAAACTGTGACACTGTTTATGTCCTCACTCAACTTAGTCTCTGTAATTGCTACTATATCTGCATTACTGTTGTGAATCCTATCTTTTAATTCTACTGCCTTACCAGCTAATCCATCAGCATTTGTGTATAACAATCTTAATGAGGCCCCATCCCCTGATCTTCTGTCATTATATTCTTTATCTCCCCTTTGTCTGGAAGAGCTCTGAAATGAAAATTTTTCTTCTGTTCTTCATTTCTTTCCTCATTTAACCTTTTTGCCTCTTCCAACAAGTTTTTGATCTTTCCCATCTCTTCCTGTGTTCTGTATCGTCTAATGAACACTTCTTTGAATTCTTGAAGGTCTTTTAGACTTTTTTCTCAACAATATTTCCCTACATGTTTCCCCTCTCTCAAAGGTTACTTTTGTTGGTCTCGGCTTTCCTTTCCTCGAATATTTGCCTAGTTGGTGTATGTTTACAATATGCTCAGGATCACAAACTACTCCAAGCTTTCTTATCAGGTCTACAACCCTAGCTTTATTTTCTTCAAGTCTCCCCTGCCATGTTGGCTCCTGGGATTCGCTTATGCCTGAGATTACCACTGTCTTCTCTTTATCAAGTGCCTGTTTGATGAGTGGGTTTGCCCTTTCCATCACAACGTCTTTCATTTTTTCGATTACTGTCTCTTTATAGTCAACTGTTTGTATGTTTTCCAGTGCCACCACCTTTACAGCTTCTTTTACTGCCACATTCCCCTTTAGTGCATCAGCAAAGGAAGTTTTCATGGTATCATTTTCCATATTCAGCTCCTGGAAATCTTTTCTAAGCTCTTCAATGTTTTCCTTAATCTGGACATTCCAAGCTGCAATCTCGTCTCTATCAGAAGAGAGCAGTGAACTAACATCTAATTCATTTAGGTTGTACGTGTGATTACCTAATTGTGATTACCTAATTGTGTTTAGGGGAAAGAGCCCAAAGCTCGTATCTTCCCGTCTCCTGCGTATGTGTGCGTGTGTGTGTCCAGCTTAACCGATTTCCGTTTTGTTCTACAGTACTCTCTCTCTCTCTCTCTCTCTCTCTCTCTCTCTCTCTCTCTCTCTCTCTCTCTCTCTCTCTCTCTCTCTCTCTCTCTCTCTGTCACTTTGTTGACTCCTCGTTTGCAATCTCAGCTATTTTGCTTCCTTTATACATTAACTTGCTTCTTTTATTTGTTTATGTCTTGCTTTGTGTATACTTTTAAATATAATCTTAAGAAGTTACTCTTAAAGGAAGATTTTACTTGTAAATTTTAATAGTACACCCATATTTGAATACCCAATGTACGTTGGAAATAAAGTCTTATTATTATTATTATTATTATTATTATTATTGTTCATCTCTATATATTTGTCTTTCTATCTATCTAGCTGTCTTAGTTTATTATATAGCATCCTTTGTTTAGTTAGGACTCTATTATCTCTTTATACAAAAATGAAACGAACTTTTGTTTAGTGTACTTCTCTAATTTTCTATATAATAATAATAATAATGTCTACTTATAATTCACTTTTAATCTTAGAAGAATAATCATTGTAAAAATATGGAAATAAATGTTTTTTTGTTTGCTTGCCTCCGTATTAGTTGATGCTTATTTAGGCACAATATCTTACTCATAAAATATTTATTTACTCACCTTGTTTGGGTTTATCAAATTTTAAAGAGTAAAGGGTATTATTAATATTCCTTGGTTCTAAACATTATTCTATCAATCTGCACGAAATCTTAACGTAAATAGTGTCAGCTAAGAGAAAAAGAAAACTATACAATTCATTCAAAGAAATCGTATATCGTACTGTACATGGGAAACTTAAATGAAATATATATATTCTCTACTCGCTATATCCTTGACGATATTATATCAAAAGTTTGTTTGCTGTTTGTTCTTCATGGTTTTTTCAATCTTCATAATATCACGTTCATATAAATTTACACTTGCTCGCTGTCATTAATAATGTAAAGGGTGGTTTGTTAACAGTGTAGGGAGGGTTTATACAGTGTAGGGAGGATTTATACAGTAAAAGTAAATATAAATGTAAAATACCTATAATAAATATGAGAAAGAGGAAATGAAAGATGATGGCAATAAATGGGGAAAGACGTTCACAGAGAGTGAGAGAGAGAGAGAAACATCATTAACTCTTGTTCATTTAACCAAAACTACATTATTTAATGCAAAAATAATAGTTCAATGACAAATTTGTAATAATAATAATAATAACAATAATAATAATAATAATAACAATCATAATAATCTACACAATCATCATCAAAGGAAAACTATTGTTGCCAATAATTATAATAATAATGATAATAATAATAATAATAATAATAATAATAATAATAATAATAATAATAATAATAATAATAACAATAATAATAATAAGATCTAAGGAGAGTTTTTGGAAGAGACATCATGAAAGTAATGCATATGTATATTAAAACCCAGCAGAGAATTGGATACTCATTGCACATCTTTTATAATCACTTCAGATCTGACAGGTCATTACACTCTCCAACTCTGTTTCTCTTTACTTTATGTATTCTTCGTGCCCAGGCCAGATAAAGTCTGTTTTATTTTATTATTTTTGGCTCATCCTGGTGTCACAATAATTTTTTTTTTTTTTTTCTAAATATGGTGCTCCTACTTCGCGGTTTTCACCTATCGCTGCGGGTCCCGGAACCGAACCTTTGCAATAATGAGGGAGCACTGTGTGTATATATATATATATATATATATATATATATATATATATATATATATATATATATATATATATATATATATATATATAGTCAACTCGCTTTTTACGCGTTTCAATAATACGTAGAATTGGAATAACACCTCCAAAGAATAATAGTAAAAATCATACGAAATGCGCGAATAACATGCTCGCAAAAAAATAAAAAAAAAATAGGTTAATTTTAGTAAATAGGCGACAGCCTTGGAGGCACTTTCCCGATATGCTGCCATGTGCTTCAGTGTCTCTTAACCCACAGATATATCGCTTGTTCTAACTGTTTTTGTTTTAAAGTTTGTGTTTCCTGTGTTATTTGCAGATTTTTATATATGCATCTATCATGGCCAGTAAACTCCCAGGAAAAGACTGTGGAAGTGCTTCTACTCTCAAAAGAGTGAGAAAGGCAATAAACCTTGAAGTAAAACTTCAAGTGTTGGCCCGTTATGAGTGTGGTGAGAGTATGTATAGAGAGAGAGTGGAATGTGTTTTATATTTTTCTTTGTTACAGTGATTCAGGCATTGCATAATGAAAAAAATTCGTTTTCTAGTATTGCTTTTGTTAACTGTTTTTTACGTTTGCAGAAAGGGGTTCGATCTCCTCTTCTCCTATCGCTTATGTCAAGTGCTCACTGCCACTATGCTTGTCCCATGCCTGTTGCTCACCGTATATAGAGTGAGCAGAATGTGTTTTATATTTTTATTATGGTAATTCAGGCATTGCAAAATGAAAAAAATTATTTTTCTAGTATTGCTTATGTTAATTTGTTTTTTACATTTGCAGATAGGGGTTTGTTCTCCTCTTCTCCTACCACGTATATCAAGTGCTCACTGCCACCATGCTCGTCCCATGCCTGTTGTTCACCATATATAGAGTGAGTAGAATGTGTTTTGCATTCAGGCATTGCATAACGAAATTTTTTATTTAGTTTTTAGTCTTGCTTTGGTTATACTTTATTTTTATTTTATTTTTGTTTATGTTTGCAGATTGGGATTCATTCTCCTGCATCCTCCTCCTCTTCTCCTACCGCTTAAGCTACGTGCTCACCGCCACCACGCACTTCCCAGTGTATGCCTCTTGTCCATTGCATAATAGTGTGCGTTTATTTGTTTACTGTATAGTAAATCTGTATATCTTTTATACTGTTCGCTATTTGTATGTTAATATAACTACAGGTCTTTCTGCTTTGTTATGCACATATAAAATATGTTTTACTTATCTTATATCTTTGACATAGTGTGCTTATGTACAGTTGTGGAACATATCTATGCCTATTATCATTGTTTTTTATGGAAAATGACTGGTTTCATTACGCGAATTTTATATTACCCGTGCCTTCTGAGAACCTATCCTTGCTTTGTTCCAAGAGATGAGTATATATATATATATATATATATATAATATATATATATATATATATATATATATATATATATATATATATATATATACACAGTGGTACCTCTAGTCACGACCTTAATCCATTCCTTAACCACATTCGCAAGTCGAAATGCTTGTAACTGGAAACAATTTTTCCTATTGAAATGCATACAATTCCAATTAATTTATTCCCCAGGCCCAGAAATATACCTTTTTAATTTTTTTATGAGTTTATATGTGACAAAAATATATAATGGAACGAAAAATAACCTTAATTATAGAGAACTATAGTACTGTACTAAAATAAAACATGGTATTTACCTTTGTGGTTGTTGGTTGCTGGCACACGTGGAGGGTGGTGCTGGACGAGTAGGAGGAGGACTTCTTCTTCGAAGGAGAGCCCCTTTCCATAAAAACATCGGGCAACTGTTTGGGCATATCTGGTGTTTTCTCTGTACATGCATGTTCTCTCTTGTGAGGTGGTTCTCTGGCTGGTATTTGCACAAGACAATGACCCAGAGTAATTGGCCTTTTTCTTCGTTGATATATTTTTCTGAAATGGAACATCACATTATAATTTAAAATGTTTACTGCTGTGTTGCTTACAGTTTTGTCAGAGTGATGACTCACATTGAGAGCCTGCACATCGCTCCACTTACTAAAAATTTCTCTAACATATCACTTGAAACCTTTATCCTATCATTCTCCTCCTCTGCAGATTGCTCCTCTTGGATAGTCTTCACCTGTTCACATTACAACTCGATTACTTCTTCGGTGGTGAGTTCTAGTTTGTGGCCCTCCACTAGCTCCTTCAAATCCTCCTCGTTGACCTCCAAGCCCAAACTTTTGCCCGCGGTCACAATCTCGTTCACTATATTGACAGCTATCTCCTGTTTGAAACCCTCAAAGTCTCTATCAGCCAAACTATCTGGCTAATGTTTCCTCTAGGCAGCCTGCAATGTGCAGTAAGAGACCTCCTTTTTCATGCATTGTTAATGACCTATATAGTGGAGGATACTGAAGTGGTCTTTCCAGAATTCACAGTGTCAAATCCGTGTCGTTGGTGACCTGGAAACATCTGGAAAAAAGACCCTTTGTATAGTTTCCTAAAATTAGAAATGACTTGCTGGTCCATGGGCAGGAGGAGAGGAGTGGTGTTTGGAGGCAGAAATTTGACTTTTATGAAGTCACTTTTGATATTAAGGTCTTCATCCATCCCTAGAGGATGGAAAGGAGTGTTGACCATTACAAGACGTAACATTCTCTTTTGATACCTTTAGTGATTTCTACCACATAGGCATCTGCTGCCTTTTGGCCTGAACTAGCCACCTCTCCATGCCTAACAACACTATGTATTCCATTTCGTCAACAAAATTTTTGAAAGTAGCCTCTACTTCTTTTAAATTCGGCAATATTAGTGCCACTAACACTCAGTGTTCACTACTAAATCATGGTGTAATTGTAGAGTCTTCACACATATTATAGCCTCACTAACAGTATCTCCAGCAGGCTCTTTTTCATTTATCCAAACTAACAATATGCTTCAATAAAATAGTCACTCTTTTAGCCACGTCAGCTGCCTTTAAGACCTCTTTATTCTTTAAAATAGTATTTTGCAATGTCATACTGCATGGTGAGATAAGAAACACAAACACCGTTTTCATGTTTAGCAATTATTTCTTTAGTCGTTACCACTGTAATACGCTTAGGCTTTTTAGCTTCACTATAACTAACACTCCTTCATGGTTATGATAGAGTGGATAGGGATCGATATTTCGATATGGCTGGCTCTAGAACTAGAGGTCATAGTTTGAAGCTTCGTAAGAAAACTTGTTTGCAGGATGTAAGGAAATACTTTTTCAGTGTAAGAGTAGTTGATAATTGGAATTCGCTAAGCGAGGAGGTAGTTAATGCTATCTCAATCCATAGTTTTAAGGACAGGTATGATAAGTATCACTAAGTCTAAAAATGGAACCGATCAGAAGACGGGAAGATACGAGCTTTGGGCTCTTTCCCGTAAACACAATTAGGTAATCACAATTAGGCAATCACTTCACTTTTTTACGAGCCATAATGAGGGATAGCATAAAGTAAAATGCGAAAACAAAGGAAATTAACAACAAGAGCAGATTGCAAGAACTTCACAGTGCGGGCACCAATGCAGAACCAAGAGCAAACACACGATCGCCCGGGGAGGATGTCAGTGTGCATTCACGTTCGTACCTCGAGAACTGTTTGTTGGTCGACGCAAAATTTGTTCGTAAATTGTGTTTGTAGGTCGATTTGTTCGTGGGTGGGGGCATTTGTAGGTGGAATTACATATGTAAAATATAGGTGAAGTTATATATATATATATATATATATATATATATATATATATATATATATATATATATATATATATATATATATATATATATATATATATATATATATATATATACACCTAGTTCTCAGAATAACGCCTAAACAGGTTCTCAGAAGTGTCGGGTAAATGGAAAATCGCGTGAAAAAACGAGTCATTTTCCATAGGAAACAATTATAAAGGGAATAGATACGTTCCAAACCTTACATAGATACACCATGCCAAATATATAAGATAAGTAAAAAACATATTTTATTACTACATAGCAAAGCAGAAAGCCCTGTATCTATTTTTAAGAGTATAAAAAAGATATTCATATTCACTTTACAGCTAGAAATTAACATGCATTACTGTACTATACTCTATTAGGCAGTGGGCAACAGTCACACTGGGACATGCATGGTGGCCGTGAGCAAGTAACTTATGCAGTAGAAGAGGAGGAGGATGCAGGAGAACGAACCTCTATCTGCAAATGTACACAAAGATAAAATTAAAATTATAAAAAACCAAAGCAAGACTAAAAAAGAAAAAAAAATTAATTATGCAATGCCTAACTCTACCATATGACAGATTAAAAAAACTTAATCTACATTCTCTAGAGAGGCGCAGAGTTTGGGGGGGATATGATTTAGGTGTATAAATGGTTTAAAGGGATTAACAAGGGTGATATTAATAAAGTTTAAAAAATTCATGATCAAACCAGAACTCGTAATGGGTAATGGATTTAAGCTTGATATATTTAGGTCCAGAAGGGAAATTGGTGAAAATTGGTTTGGCAATACCGTAGTGTAGCTGATGCATGGAACAGGATTCCTAGTAGGATAATAAATGCCAATACTGTGATATATATATATATATATATATATATATATATATATATATATATATATATATATATATATATATATATATATTATATATATATATATATATATATATATATATATATATATATATATATATATATATATATATATATATATATATTTATATATATATATATATATATATATATCCAGTATATATATATATATATATATATATATATATATATATATATATATATATATATATATATATATATATATATATAAATATATATATATATATATATATATATATATATATATATATATATATATATATATATATATATATATATATATACAGTGTTCCCCCGGTTATTCGCGTTTCTTGGTTCGCGTTCTCACTGTATCGCATTTTTTTGGGGAGGGCAATATTTTTTTTTTTTTTTTGTGACACCAGGATCGGCCAAAAAATGATAAAATAAAACAAACTTTATCAGGTTGTAAAGAAAAACAGAGAAGGAGAGTGTAATGACCTGTCAGATGTGAAGGGATTATAAAAGATGTGTAATGAATATCCAGCTCTCTGCTGGGTTTTAATATACCTCTGCATTACTTTCATGATGTCTATTCCAATAATTCTGCTTAGATATTATTATTATTATTATTATTATTATTATTATTATTATTATTATTATTATTATTATTATTATTATTATTGGCAACAATAATTTTCCTTTGATGATGATTGTGGAGATTATTATCATCATCATCATTATTATTATTATTAAGGGCTCATCACTGTTTGTACATCTGTTGGTTTATTTAAATTTAATAACTGTGTAAAGTGCCACTCCCTAGTTGGCTGGGACAAAGAGAGTTGGGGGGTTGGGTAGAAATAGAATGTTAGAGAGAGAGAGAGAGAGAGAGAGAGAGAGAGAGAGAGAGAGAGAGAGAGAGAGAGAGAGAGAGAGAGAGAGAGAGAGAGAGAGAGAGAGAGAGAGAGAGAGAGAGAGAGAGAGAGAGAGAATCTTTAAGTAACTCTTGTTCATTCAACCAAAACTACATTATTTATAGAAATAATAATGGTTTAATTACGAATTCGTAGTAATAATAATAATAATAATAATAATAATAATAATAATAATAATAATAATAATAATAATAATAATAATAATAACCTCCCCAATCATCATCAAAGGAAAATTTTTGTTGCCAATAATAATAATAATAATAATAATAATAATAATAATAATAATAATAATAATAATAATAATAATAATAAGATCTAAGGAGAATTTTTAGAATAGACATCATGAAAGTAATGCAGAGGTATATTAAAACCCAGCAGAGAGCTGGATATTCATTACACATCTTTTATAATCCCTTCGCATCTGACAGGTCATTACACTCTCCATCTCTGTTTCTCTTTACAGCCTGATAAAGGCCGTTTTATTTTATCATTTTTGGCCTGTCCTGGTGTCATAATCATCTTAATTTTTTTTTTTTTTTTTTTTAAGGTTGATCCTACTTCATGGTTTTCCTGGTTCCCACCGGGACCCGGAACCGAACTACCACGATAGGGGGGGAACACTGTATATATATATATATATATATATATATATATATATATATATATATATATATATATATATATATATATATATATATATATATGTATGTATGTATGTATGTGATTACCTAATTGGGTTTACGGGAAAGAGCCCAAAGTTCGTATCTTCCCGTCTCCTGATCGGTCCCATTTTATACTTAGTGATACTTATCATACCTGTCCTTAAAACTATGCATTGAGATAGCATTAACTACCTCCTCGCTTAGCCAATTCCAATTATCAACTACTCTTACATTGAAAAAGTATTTCCTTACATCCTGCAAAGAAGTTTTCTTACGAAGCTTCAAACTATGACCTCTAGTTCTAGAGCCAGCCATATCAAAATATCGATCCCTATCCACTCTATCATAACCATGAAGGAATTTAAAGACTGTCACCGTATCCCCCCTCAATCTTCTAGCTTCGAGTGATGGTAAGTCTAATTCCCTCAGCCTCTCATCATAACTGAGATTGCGTATTTCTGGCACCAGTTCGTGGCATATCTTTGAACTTTTTCAAGCTTAGCTATGTGCTTTTTCAAGTGTGGATTCCAAAAGGGGGCTGCATATTCGAGTTTTGGCCTCACATAGGTTACATAAATATTTATGAACATTTCTTTGTCCATGTGCCTGAAGGCTACCCTTACATTTGATAAGAATGCATATGCTGCCCTTACTATGCCATTTATATGTATTTCTGGAAACAAATCTGCTAGTATGTTTACTCCTAGATCTCTCTCATTTTCTGTATCTTGAAGTTGTACTCCAGCCACCGAGTAGTTAAGCTTGGGCCTTCTTGCACTTGTACCCATTCTCAGTACATCACATTTTGAAGTATTGAATTTCATTAGCCACTTTTCTGACCACTCATGCCGATTATTTAGATCCTCCTGAAGTTCTCTACCATTGTTCTCGTGTTTTACTTTCTTCACAATCTTTGCATCATCTGCAAACATATTCATGAATGAATTTACAGACTCTGGTAGGTCATTTACATATACAAGGAACAAAAGTGGTCCTAAAACTGAACCCTGTGGAACTCCACTACTAACTCTTCTCCATTCAGACACTGAGTGTCTTACTCTAACCCTCTGTTCCCTTCCTTCTAAGTAAGGTTTTATCCATTCCAAAACATTTCCACCTATTCTAGCCATTGCTTACAACTTCCTAATAAGTCTCCCATGTGGAACAGTGTCAAACGCTTTCTGGAAGTCTAGGAATATGCAATCTGCCCAGCCCTCTCTTTCCTGTAAGATTCGGCTTACCTCATCATAAAATTCTAATAAGTTTGTTACTGTTGATTTACCTTCCCTGAAGCCATGTTGCCTCACTGACAAAATGTTGAAGGATTCCATGTGAAGAGAGATATGTTTCCTTAGTAGTTTCTCCATAACTTTGCAAACTATGCTGGTCAAGGAAACTGGTCTATAGTTCAGAGCCCTATCCCTTCTTCCCATTTTGAAGATAGGTATCACATTTGCTTGCTTCCAGCATCTTGGAATCTCCCCTAACTCCAGTGACTTTTTAAATATGATACTTAGTGCCACTGATATTGAGTTTGCGCATTTTTTAAGTACATGAGGGGATATGTCATCAGGACCTGTAGCTTTATGAACATCTAAATCCATCAGCGCTTTGCATACCTCTGTGGCTGTAAGGCTGATGTTCTCTAATACCGGCCCTTGAGCTTCTATCTCTGCAATCTGAGGGGGTGGGGTATTTTCTACAGTAAATACTGACTGAAACTCCTTGTTCAATTCTTTGTAGATCTCTTCATCCGTCTCAGTGATGCTTCCATCTGCTCTCTTTAGCCTTAAAACCTGTTCTTTTACCTTCAGTCTTCCTCTAATAAAGCTGTGGAAAAGCTTGGGATTTTCTTTAGCCTTCCTGGTGATGTCCCTCTCATAGTCTCTCTCTGCCTCTCTCCTTTTACTTAGGTAGTCATTTCTTGCTCTAGGTTTGCCAGGCATTTATATTTTTTATCCTCCTATACCTTTTCCACCATTTGTCTCTGCACTCCTTATCTCTTTTACACCCATTATCGAACCATTTCTCTCTGGCATGAATTACACCTACTTTGGTGACAGGTATGCAGCAATCTACTATCTTCCCATATTTCTCACAAAAGATGTCATACATTTCTTGTACAGATTTGTTGTAAAATAAGGTTCTCCAGTCAATAACTGCAAAAAGCAAATTCATTTTGATGTAATCTCCTTTCGGATACTTCCTCCTCATGTCCTCAGTGCCTCTACTCTCAGGAAGAATATCTTCAATGATATACTCCATCAACAACACACAGTGGTCACTCTTTCCAATTGGTGGTTCATACTCAATTTTTTCAATATCCAACACATTATCTGTGAATACTAGATCAAGTAGTGATGGCTCATCCCCACCCCTGGCCCTCGTTGGTTCCATTACATGTTGGTGTAGGAAATTCCCTTGCACGCAATCTAGGAATCTTGCCCCGAATGAGTCCTCACCACTGTGTGGGTCAAGATTTATCCAATCTATCTCTTTGATTAAAATCTCCCATAATCAAAATCCTACATTTTTTTTCATGTGCCATGTTAACAACTGTGTTTATGACTTCAATAGTACCTATATGACTTTCCTCATAAACTTCAAGCCTATTCTGGTTCCTTGGTGGGTTATATACAACAGTTATTATAATGCTCTCTGACCCAGTATTTATGCGAGCAGCAAAAAATTCCTTGAACTCACTTTCTATAGCCAAGTTTATCTCTTCAACTTGAATCCTTTCACTTATGAGCAGTGCTATCCCTCCACCAGTCCTCTCAGATCTTTCAACCCTTAGTATTCTGAAGCCCTTAGGAAAAACTGTGACACTGTTTATGTTCTCATTCAACTTAGTCTCTGTAATTGCTACTATATCTGCCTTACTGTTGTGAATTCTATATTTTAATTCTACTGCCTTACCAGCTAATCCATCAGCATTTGTGTATAACAATCTTAATGAGGCCCCATCCCCCGATCTTCTGTCATTATCTTCTTTATCTCCCCTTTGACTGGAAGAACTCTGAAATGAAAATTTTTCTTCTCTTCTTCATTTCTTTCCTCATTTAACCTTCTTGCCTCTTCCAACAAGTTTTTATCTTTCCCATCTCTTCCTGTGTTTTGTATCGTCTAATGAACACTTTTTTGAATTCTTGAAGGTCTTTTAGACTTTTTTTTCTCAACAGTATCCCTACATGTTTCCCCTTTCTCAAAGGTTACTTTTGTTGGTCTCTGCTTTCCTTCCCTCGAATATTTACGTAGTTGGTGTATGTTTACAATATCCTCAGGACCACAAACTACTCCAAGCTTTCTTATCAGGTCTACAACCCTAGCTTTATTTTCTTCAAGTCTCCCCTGCCATGTTGGCTCCTGGGATTTGCTTATGCCTGAGATTACCACTGTCTTCTCCTTATCAAGTGCCTGTTTGATGAATGGGTTTGCCCTTTCCATCACAACGTCTTTCATTTTTTTGATTACTGCCTCTTTATAGTCAACTGTTTGTATGTTTTCCAGTGCCACCACCTTTACAGCCTCTTTTACTGCCACATTCCCCTTTAGTGCATCAGCAAAGGAAGTTTTCATGGCATCATTTTCCATATTCAGCTCCTGGAACTCTTTTCAGAACTGTTCAATGTTTTCCTTAATCTGGACATTCCAAGCTGCAATCTCGTCTCTATCAGAAGAGAGCAGTGAACTAACATCTAATTCCTTTAGGTTGTCATTCAGCTGTTTGTTTTTATCTTCTTGTTTAGAAATTCTAGTTTCTAGTTGACTCTTTTCCCCTTCCAGCTTCTTTATTCTTTTTTCTAGTTCCTTTCTCTCCTGCCCTTGTGCTTTATTTGCTTCCTCCAAAGATCTTACTTCCTCTCTGAGTGTTTCATTCTCTTTCATTTCTCCATCCATATTCCGAATTTTTTCATCAAGGCTTATAACCATTGCCTCTAAATTCTTGATTTTCTGTTTAAGTCTCCTAATGGCTACCCCTCCTCCCGACCCATGGGTGGGAGAGGTTTGGGACAGAGATGGCCTCATTTTTATTTTCTCCCTCTCACAGAATATAGAAAGAAGAGGAGAAAGAGAAAAAAAGAGAGAAAAACTTTTATTTAAGCTTCACACAGAATTTTTATATCTTCATATAAGTGCTATTTAGTGACTCAATTTATCTCTTTTCTGGTAACACACATCTTAACTTAAAAATTTGACTATGATAATTTAAGGATAAAAAGAAAAAGAAAAAAAAGTGCAACAAAACAAAAGTCAAACCTGAAGGAAAATTCAAATTTGTGTCTGAGGAGGCACCCACCTGTTTCTGCTATATATTCTTCCTAACTGATAAACTCACTTGCTAACTAAGATATGTTATCACAGGATTAGACTTTACATTTAACTCAATATATATACAAAATAAAAAAAAAAGTGTATATTTGGTATTTATTTAATTATTCAATTATTTCGAGTATCAAACTAACTAACAAGTTAATATAAATGGGAAGGATACTGATTTTAACAATATATGGAACCACAGGATCAGGTAAACGGCTTAAGAGCTTTCCCCAGTTTAGACAAAAAATTAGGTAATGTGATGTGATGGCTTCACCTCTGGCAACTCTTCTAAATTTCCTTCAAGGCAGAACAGGACAGCAGCTTCTCTCTCCCCTCACGAAAATGTTCTCAATTTTTTCCTTTAATATTTTGGACAGTCTCGTCATACAACGAATATAAGTTTTGTACTCACAATACTCTGCAGGATTTCAGATTTAGGGAAATTATGGTAAACTTTTCCACTAAGCACTTAGTCACTCAAAAACACAAGGAAAAATTTAAGTGTGTGAGTGTGTGTTTGTGTGCCTTGGATAGGATATATATATATATATATATATATATATATATATATATATATATATATATATATATATATATATATATATATATATATATATATATATATATATATATATATATATATATATAGAGAGAGAGAGAGAGAGAGAGAGAGAGAGAGAGAGAGAAAAAAAAAAAAAGAGAGAGAAAAAAAATATATATATATATATATATATATATATATATATATATATATATATATATATATATATATATATATATATATATATATATATATGTATGTGATTACCTAATTGTGAGTACCTAATTGTGTTTACGGGTAAGAGCCCAAAGCTCGTATCTTCCCGTCTCCTGATCGGTTCCATTTTATACTGAGTGATACTTATCATACCTGTCCTTAAAACTATGGATTGAGATAGCATTAACTACCTCCTCGCTTAGCCAATTCCAATTATCAAATACTCTTACACTGAAAAAGTATTTTCTTACATCCTGCAAAGAAGTTTTCTTACGAAGCTTCAAACTATGACCTCTAGTTCTAGAGCCAGCCATATCAAAATATCGATCCCTATCCACTCTATCATAACCATGAAGGAATTTAAAGACTTGTCACCATTATATATGTATGTATGTGATTACCTAATTACCCTAATTGTGATTACCTAATTGTGTTTACGGGAAAGAGCCCAAAGCTCGTATCTTCCCGTCTCCTCATCGGTTCCATTTTATACTTAGTGATACTTATCATACCTCTCCTTAAAACTATGGATTGAGATAGCATTAACTACCTCCTCGCTTAGCCAATTCCAATTATCAACTACTCTTACACTGAAAAAGTATTTCCTTACATCCTGCAAACAAGTTTTCTTACCAAGCTTCAAACTATGACCTCTAGTTCTAGAGCCAGCCATATCAAAATATCGATCCCTATCCACTCTATCATAACCATGAAGGAATTTAAAGACTGTCACCATATCCCCCCTCACTCTTCTAGCTTTGAGTGATGGTAAGTCTAATTCCCTCAGCCTCTCATCATAACTGAGATTGCGTATATATGTATGTATGTATGTATGTATGTAAAGCCCATTAAATAAAACAACGAAAATATATATATATAAAGTACTTATTAATTTCGTGACCTAAACTGGTCACCTTCTCAAAGTACAATGGCAAGAGATACAACTAGCAAAACAGAAGAACACTTGAAAGGAAGGAGACAAAAGACCCGTCCAGGAGTCCTATACATGGGATTAATATATAACAATCTTAAATGCCCACCGGGGCTAGTTAGTAATCCCCACAAACAGGCGGCAAAAGGAATTAAAGTCCATACTTGGCTAAATTGTATTAACAATTTAGCCAAGTATGGACTTTAATTCCTTTTGCGGCCTGTTTGTTGGGTTTACTGACTAACCCCGGCGGGCATTTAAGATTGTTATCTATTAATCCCATGTATAGGACTCCTGGGCGGGTCTTTTGTCTCCTTTTTTTCAAGTGCTCTTCTGTTTTGCTAGTTGTATATCTTGCCATTGTACTTTGAGAAGGTGACCAGTTTAGGCCACGAAATTAATAAGTACTTTATATAGATTTTCGTTGTTTTATTTAATGGGCTTTTCCTACCATTTCAGACTGTATATTAACAGTTCAGTGTTATATATATATATATATATATATATATATATATATATATATATATATATATATATATATATATATATATATATATATATAAAATGATGATGATCTTTTCTTATCGTAATCCTCTTTCTACTTGTGGAAAAAGTGTAAAATTTTATTTTTTTTATTTTATTTATTTATTTTTTTTTTTTGAGGGCTTTATTCGTGAAATTTGAACTTTTTTACTATTATTCTTTGGGGGCGTTATTGCTATTTCATGTATAAAAAAATCGCGTATAAAAGAAACAAGGTGTATATATATATATATATATATATATATATATATATATATATATATATATATATATATATATATATATATATATTATATATATATATACAGTAACCCCTCGCTATACCGTGGTTCAACTATCGCGAATTCAGTGCATCACGGATTTTTTTGTAGCAAAAAAAAAAAAATTTTTTTTTCTTTTTTTTTATTGTGACACCAGGATGGGCCCAAAAATGATAAAATAAAACAGCCTTTATCAGGCTGTAAAGATAAACAGAGATGGAGAGTGTAATGACCTGTCAGATGTGAAGGAATTATAAAAGATGTGTAATGAATATTCAATTCTCTGCTGGGTTTTAATATACCTCTGCATTACTTTCATCATGTCTATTCCAAAATTCCTCCTTAGATATTATTATTATTATTATTATTATTATTATTATTATTATTATTATTATTATTATTATTGGCAAAAATAATTTTCCTTTGATGATGATTGTGGAGATTATTATCATTATAGAGGCATTAAGCTAATGTCTCACATGCTGAAGATACTGGAGAGAATGATAGATGGCAGGCTAAGAGAAGAAGTGAGAATAGGGAAACAACAGCTTGGATTTATGGAGGGAAGCGGAACAACAGATGGAATATTTTGTATAAGGCAGCTGATGGAGAAATTCAGAGAAAAACAACGAGACCTGCACTTGGTTTTCATAAACCTTGAAAAGGCCTATGACAGAGTGCCAAGACAGGAAATATGGAGATGTTTGAGGGAGAAGATTGTACCGGAAAAGTATGTAAGAATTATTCAGCAGATGCATAGGAGTGTGTATACCAGAGTGATTACATCAGGGGTCGGCACTTAGTCCATTCAACTTCAATGTGGTGATGGATGTAATGACCAAAGATGTGAGAGAAGCAGTGCCATGATGCATATTATATGCAGATGACATTGCATTGTGTGCAGAGAGGATGGAGGATTTGGAGGAGAAGTTGGAGGGATGGAGAGCAGCACAAGAGGAGAGAGGAATGAGGATAAGCAGGTTAAAGACCGAATATATGTGTGCCAACATTGCTGAGGATGGTGGAGATAGCATAAGAATGGATGGGGAA
Source organism: Halocaridina rubra (assembly GCA_037179515.1). Taxonomy (NCBI): domain Eukaryota; kingdom Metazoa; phylum Arthropoda; class Malacostraca; order Decapoda; family Atyidae; genus Halocaridina; species Halocaridina rubra. Next base: position 66,068 of record JAXCGZ010020949.1, on the reverse strand, counting down.
GAAATAAAGAGGGTACAGAAGTTCATGTACTTGGGGTCCATAGTAGAGGCTAGTGAAAGCATGGATCAAGAAGTGAGACATCGCATTCAGGCGATGGAATAACTGGAGGTCTGCATCTGGTGTTCTCTGTGACAAGAAGGTACCAATGAGATTGAAGGGAAAGTTTCATAGGACCGTTGTAAGACCAGCTATGTTATATGGAACAGAAACAGCAAGCATGAGGAAGACAGAGGAGAAGGGGATGGATGTAGCAGAGATGAGAATGTTGAGGTGGATGTCTGGAGTAACAAGTAAGGATAGAATTAGGAATGAGTATATAAGAGGATCGACAAAGGTAGTTGAACTATCAAAGAAAATACAGGAGGGAAGGCTTAGATGGTATGGACACCTGATACGTCGGGACGAACATCAAGTTGGAAGACATACAATGGAGATGGAAGTTCGGGGTAGGAGGAGGAGAGGAAGACCAAGAAAATGATGGCGTGATTGTATAGGGGAAGACTTGCAATGGAGGGGTATTGATGAAAATGAAGCACAGAACAGAAATAGATGGAGACGACTCATTCACAACGGCGACCCCATATAAAAATGGGTTAAAGCTGAGAAGAAGGAGAAGAAGAAGATTATTATTATTATTACTATTGTTATTATTATTGTTATTATTATATATTATTATTATTATTATTATTATTATTATTATTATTATTATTATTATTATTATTATTATTATTATTATTGTTTATAAGGGCTCATCATTGTTCGTATGTCTGTTGCTTTATTTACGTTAATAACTGTGTACAGTGCCACTCCGTAGTTGGCTGGGACAAAGAGAGTGTGGGGGGTTGGGTAGAATAGAATATTGGAGGAGGAGAGGAAGACCAAGAAAAAGATGGCGTGATTGTATAGGGAAAGACTTGCAATGGAAGGGTATTGATGAAAATGAAGAACAGAACAGAAATAGATGGAGACGACTCATTCACAACAGCGACCCCATATAAAAATGGGTTAAAGCTGAGAAGAAGAAGAAGAAGAAGAAGAAGAAGAAGAAGAAGAAGAAGAGAGAAGAAGAAGAAGAAGAAGATTATTATTATTATTACTATTGTTATTATTATTGTTATTATTATTATATTATTATTATTATTATTATTATTGTCATATTATTATTATTATTATTATTATTATTTATTATTATTATTATTATTATTATTAAAGGCTCATCATTGTTTGTACGTCTGTTGGTTTATTTACTTTAATAATTGTGTACAGTGCCCCTCCCTAGTTGGCTGGGACAGGGAGAGTTTGGGGGGTTGGGTAGAATAGAATGTAAGAGAGAGAGAGAGAGAGAGAGAGAGAGAGAGGAGAGAGAGAGAGAGAGAGAGAGAGAGAGAGAGAGAGAGAGAGAGAGAGAGAGAGAGAGAGAGAGAGAGAGAGAGATGCATCCTTTCAAAGTTCTATCAGGAAATGAAGGCAGAGAGTGAATTTAAAATAGAGGGAAGTTTATTACTAGATCTCTCTCTCTCTCTCTCTCTCTCTCTCTCTCTCTCTCTCTCTCTCTCTCTCCTCTCTCTCTCTCTCTCTCTCCTCTCTCTCACTTTGTTTGGGGTTTATCTAATTTTCAAGATTATAGTATTATTAATATTCCTTGGTTCTAAACACTATTCTATCTATCTGCACGAAATTTTAACATAAATAGTGTCAACTGAGAGAAAAAGAAAATGTATACAATTCGTTCAAAGATAACGTATATCATACTGTATTCATGGGAAACTTAAATGAAATACCTGTACTGTATATATATTCTCTACATGCTATTTCCCTATTCGAATTAAAAATTCGTAATAATAATAATAATAATAATAATAATAATAATAATAATAATAATAATAATAATAATAATAATAATATCTGAGGAGAATTTTTGAAATAGACATCATGAAAGTAATGCAGAGGTATATTAAAACCCAGCAGAGAATTGGATAGTCATTACACATCTTTTATAATCCCTTCACATCTGACAGGTCATTACACTTTCCATCTCTGTTTCTCTTTACAGCCTGATAAAGGCTGTTTTATTTTATCATTTTTGGCCCGTCCTGGTGTCACAATTATTTATTTTTTATTTACGTTTCATTTTTCCAACTTCGCAGAAATTCACCTATCGCGGCTGGTCCCAGAACCGAACCCCCGCGATAAACGAGGGGCTACTGTGTGTATATATATATATATATATATATATATATATATATATATATATATATATATATATATATATATATATATATATATACCTTGTTCGCTTTCTCCGCGTGTTTATAATCAGTGAAATTGGAATAACGCCCCTAAAAATACTAGTAAAAAAATACAAAATTCGCAAATAATGCCCATGCGAATAAATTTCAATAAAAAATTTTCATTTTAGTAAATAATCAACCACCTTGGAGGCCCTTTCCGCTGTCCTCCTCCTCTTCTACCATTTAATGCGATTGAATATTATCAAGATAATGGAGAAAAGCATTAAGAACAAACAGCAAGCAAATTTTCGCTATAATATCGTCGGGATACAGCATGCGAGGGTGCATCAGCTGATACGGAAATGGCAAAACGTTTGTGGATATAGGTTTGTTCTCCTGCATCCTCCTCCTCTTCTACCGCTTAATGCGATCGAATATTATGAAAAAATATTGAAAAAAAGCATTAAGAACAGCCGCAAGCAAATTTTCGATATAATATCATCAGGGAAATAGCATGCGAGGGAGCATCAGCGGATACGGAAATGGCAAAACGTTTGTGGATAGAGGTTCGTTTTCCCGCATCCTCCTCCTCCTCTAACGCTTAATAAGATCGAATATTATGAAGAAAATTGAAAATAAAAGCCTTAAGAACAAACAGCAAACAAACTTTCAATATAATTTCGTCAGGGAAATAGCGTGTAGAGAATATATATATATATATATTTCATTTAAGTTTCCCATGTACAGTACGATATAAGTTTTCTTTGTAACGAATTGTATAGTTTTCTTTTTCTCTCAGCTGACTTTGTTTACTTTTAGATTTCGTGCATGGTCAATATGTAAAGAAGATAGAATAATGCTTAGAACCAAGGAATATTAATAACACTATAATCTAGAAAATTAGATGAACCCCAAATATATATATATATATATATATATATATATATATATATATATATATATATATATATATATATATATATATATATATATATATATATATATATATATATTTTCCATAAATTATGATCACGTTAGTTGTATAACACTCATGACTATTGCAATAGATGTAACTAATACTCTATTAGGAAAATAAAATAAAGTATATGTAAAGAATGGGAAAATCAAAGGAGCAGGCGAAGTAAGTAAAATCTATTATAGTAGAAGGCTGTACTTAGATGAAACATAGCCATGCATACATTGCTTACCTCACACATCTCGGGAAGCTCATCAGTTTTCAGTAGTTCTATTGTATGCACAACACCATCATCATCTCGAAAGCCCATCAGTGATCGAGGTATACCAGAGATCATATTTTCAAGCCACAGGTTCCTCAGCTTGTGTCTATGAGAAAAGCATGAATTTTGTTCTTTATTCAGAATATTATGCTATAAGTTACACAAGTTATAATATTTCACAATGAATAAAATGATAAATAGGAAATGTATTTTATTAACAATACAAATATTTACCTTTTGTGGTTGAAACGGTTTTTATCATTACTCAATTCCCGGCAACATTTGACTAATATAATCGACTCCGGAGTCTCAAAATCTTCCTCATACTCTCCAGGGTCAACACAGTCTATCTCTGGAGCAAAAAGAAGAGTATTTCCGGCGAATGAGGTGGTCAAGACACACCGATACTCTTCATTGGTATACAGTTTTTCCTCTGCAGTACCTAAGATTATACAATGCTTCATTAGAACTATCCTTGAGATACTAAACGTAAAAAAGTAGTAAAGCATAATATATATCATCGACTACAGGACAGCCTTAGCATTAACTCGTACACTTAGCTGAAGTTTTAGTCCAATCTTAAGAGTATCCTTAATGTGTGGCAACTATCAAAAGAGCAGCATAAAAATTGAAATAACTTGTAAGGTAAACAAGGTGTTTGTTTCAAGTAAATGTTTTAGTTTTTCTATAATAATAATAATAATAATAATAATAATAATAATAATAATAATAATAATAATAATAATAATAATAATTTAATTTGTTAATTTCTATATTCAAATGTGTTTAACATTTTATACTATATATACCAAATTAGATGAATAGAGAATTATACCTCGTTTCCTATATTGAGAGAAATTGTAAGAAGAAGTGTGAGTTGCTAGAGCCTCGTTTTACATGTTCGGAGTTGGGTGCTTGACTTTGAATTACTGACGTATATATATCATGCCCATGCGTGTCCCATGCGTAAGTTAGAAATCTCAAGCGGCTCCTCTGTTCTTTGTACCAAACTGGCATTCTTTAGGCACACCCCAACACTATAGGTTATGGGGTGTCCCCCCCTTCTCTGGAAGCCTATTGGTGGAGGCACCACCAAGAAACCATGCCCCACAAACATGTTGGTGTATAAGAATAACCCGAGATGATACAAAATGGTCAACCCACGACCGAGGGGAGCAGAGTCTTGTGGGCACCTATACAGAAAGCATTATGTTCAGGCGTTGGGGACATTGAGGCTTAGAGGAACAATGTAGCTTCTAAATAAATTAAGTGTCAAGTATCTTCGCAAATCTATTATCACCTTGCATGAGAGAGCCCTGCCCAGTGGATAACGGCTACAATTATACCAGTTATACCACCAGCTACGATATACAAATACCACACTGGCAGAGAATAACAATACGACACTGGTTGGCAACGATAGGATCAACATCCACACGATATGTTTTTTTATGAGATGTATAATTACATGTGTTTTCCCTTGGGGTTATAACATTTTTGGCGATGAGGATGGGATCCTTGTTAGCCTGTCCCAAACATTTCCTATAATAATCTATGATTATCCTAAAGGTAGGCTAGGCCAGTTACCTATTAGCCTAAGCCTATTTACGATTTTGTTTGCATCTCGGTATGTTAGCCTAAGCCTATGTATTTCAAGACTGAACTCTCGTAATTTTCTAGCAAAATTGCACTATACTGATTGTATTTTGCTATTTTATGATTTTTGGTAAGACAGGATGGCAGTAATAGGAAATATTGGCGAGTTTAAGGAAGCAGATGAAGATTTTCAAAGTTATTCTACTAGAGTGAAACTGCTTTTAAGGCAAATTCTGTTAAAGACGAGAAGAAAGTTTGCACTTTCTTAACCCTAAATGGTCCAAAGACCTTTAGCCTAGTCAAAGACCTAGTTTCTCCTAAGAAACCAAACTACTGCACTTATGATGAACTGATTATGGCACTGAAATCACGTTTTTGCGCACTGGTCGTAGTCATTTTTATAGTCGCAAGCAGGAGGCAGGTATATCCAATTATGTGGCAGGTATTAAAGCTTGTGCTATGATTTGTGAATTTGGTTCTAATGTAGATGACATGCTTTGTGACTGTTTTGTAATAGGGTTAAGGGATGAAGCGACCCAGAGAACTTCATTAACTACCAAGGACCTGACATTTACTATCGCTGTTGAAATAGCTTTGGCTAGAGATGTTACGGCACAGGATGTTAAAGCTTTTGGTGGTTCTTCCAGTAATTCCCAGTCTGTACATAGTATCAAGAGTAAATCACAAAATACCGGTACTACTGATTTTGGTGATTCTAGACCCAATAATCAGAAAGGAAAGAAATTCAGCACTCTTAAATCAGTCTAGTAAGACTAATTTTTATATTAAGCCTAATAAGCCATGTTCAGGATGTGGTAAGGAACACTGGAGGTGGGAATGCCCTTTTAAAAAACAAAGTGTCATAAGTGTAAAAGGATTGAGCACATAGCCAGTGTGTTTCACTAAAGATAAGCAGATTACCGTAGTCTCGGAACAGACAGAGGCAAATGTCAGTGATACTTCTAAGACTAGTATTGGTGGTATCAGAGCTAAAGCAGAATATATCTTTTCCTATGAAGGCCCTCACAGTACAAGTCCCTATACAGTAGAAGTCTATGTTGACGGTGTTAAAGTTCCTTTTGAGCTAGATACTGGTGCTGTCAGGACTGTTATATCAAAATCGTTATTGGGAAAACTTTTTCTAATTCTTCCAATTTAAAATTTCTTAATGCTGTACTAAAGAAGAAAGGTGGTATACATATTCCTGTCTGTGGTGAGGCAACTGTATCATTGTCAGTAGACGAGAAATCTAAAGCAAAAGAGGTGTCATTGATGGTAGTGGACAAAAATGGTCCTACCCTACTCAGTCGAGATTGGATTAAATCTTTAGGTATTTCTGTGGATGAAGTAGTCTCTCCTAACCCTAATTTAAATATGCAAAATGTAGCTGATGTCACATAACCTTTTTTCTGAATGAGTTTCCATATCTTTTTGATGAATTGTCAGTTGGAGATCTGAAAGGGGTAGAAGTAAGTCTTGGGATATCTCCTGAGGTTCTTCCAAAATGTTGCAATGCTAGAACGATTCTCCATTCTTTAAGAGAAAAGGTTGCTTTCGAACTATATAGACTTTTGAAAGAGGACATTATTAAGCCTGCTCCAGTAGTTCCAGTACTGAAACCTAATAAAACAGTTCGACTATGTGGTGCTTATCGTTTAATCTGTAATAAACCCCTAATTTTGGATAAGTATCCCTTGCCTAAGTTATTGAACTAGATAGACTTTTGAAAGAGGACATTATTGAGCCTAATCCAGTAGTTCCAGTACTGAAACCTAATAAAACAGTCTGAGTCTTTGGTGCTTATCGTCTTACCTGTAATAAAGCCCTAATTTTGGATAAGTATCCCTTGCCTAAGTTAGAAGAATTGCTAGGATCTATTTCTGGGAGTAAATATTTCTCTACGTTGGACATGTCACAAGCATATATGCAACTGAGTTTGGATGATGAATCTAAAGATATGACTACTGTTAACACACATCATGGGTTATTTAGGTATAACAGGTTGTGGTTTGGTATTGCCTCTGCTCTAGGTATTTTTCAGCAAACTATGGAGTCTGTGCTTGGTAGGATTCCAGGAATGGCTATTTTTCTAAATTATATCTTAGTTTCTGGAAAGAGTAAAGACAAACATGTAGCTAAAGTTAGATTGGTTTTGCAAATTAAATAATGCAGGATACAAGCTAAGTAAGGATAAATGCAGTTGGTTGACCCAAGAAGTAGAATATCTAGGGTACAAGGTAGATGCATCAGGTATTCATTTTACTAAGAAAAAGCTAGAAGTTGTTAAGAATGCCCCTAGTACTAAAGATTTAACACAGCTTAAAGCCTATCTTGGCCTACTGAATTCTTATAAGAAATTTCTCCCTTAAGCTGCGACTTTCTTAGAACCCCTAAATAAGTTACTGCATGCTAATGAAAAGTGGATTTAGGGTAAAGAACAGCAAGGTGAATTTGAGAAATCTAAGGAAATTCTACTGAGTTTTACATTGTTAGTTCATTTTGACCCCTTATTTCCTATAACAATATCTGCTGACAGTAGTTCCTTCGGCATTGGTGCAGTTCTATCTCATCATATTGATGGTGTAGAGAGACCTGTATATATTGTCTCGAGGACTCTGACTGAAACTGAGCGACGTTATTTTCAGCTTGAGCGAGAAGCGTTGGCTTTAGTTTTTGCTGTTAAGAGATTACATTTTCATTTATGGGGGTATGAGTTTAAGCTAGTCACAGATCATAAGCTCCTACTTGGTTTATTTCAAGCTAATAAATGTATCCCTACAATGGCTTTGGGAGGAATACAGCAATGGGCGTTTATTTTGCAAGCATATCAGTTCAACTTGATATATTGCTCCGGCAAATTTTTAGGTGGTGCTGATGCACTGAGTAGATTATCTTTAACCTTCATGAAAAAGTGTTCCTATTCCAGATGAATGGATTAATACTGTTGACTTTATGAATAGTACACCTGTGACTGCTAATCAAATATCTACATGGACTAAGTGTGACCCTGTGTTGTCTGGAGTATTGCTGAATTGTTATAATGGTTGGCCTGACAAAGTAGAGAGTGAACTTATACCATTCAAGAATAGGTTGAGAGAGTTGTCGACTCAGCATGATTGTATCCTACTGTGACATAGTGTTGTTATCCCTGCTAGAGCTAGAGAAATTTTACTTAGGGAGTTACATGCTGAGCACATGGATGCATGTAAAATGAAAGAGTGGGCTAGGGTCTATTTTAGGTGGCCAGGGTTAGATGGTGAGATAAAATCTTTAGCAAAGGCCTGTCCTAAATGTCTAGAAAATTGTAGATTCCCTAAGAAGAGCCCTCTTCACCTTTGGGAATGGCTATCGGTTCCATGGCATCACATTCATGTGGACTAGGCAGGTCCAATTCATGGTACTCATCATTTGACTATCGTTGATGCACTTTCTAAGTGGGTAGAGATATTCCCGACTAATACTATAACTTCTACTGATACTATAAACATACTGTGTTCATGTTTTGCTAGATAGGGCCTGTCAGTTGAGCTGGTGAGTGATAATGCTAGCTACTTCGAGAGCGGTGAGTTTCAGAGTTTTATTGAGTTGAATAGAATTCGTCATGTACATTCTGCACCTCTTCATCCCTCTACAAATGGGCTGGCAGAAACCATGGTTTGTAATTTCAAGTATGCTTTGCTTCATGCTAAGGGGGAGGAAGTGAGGGTTACCCTTGACAAATTTTCTTTCAATTATAGGCTAACTCCTCATACTATAACCGGATTGTCACCTTCTGAGTTATTACTTGGTCGTTGAATATGTTCTGTTTTTTATTTACTAAGACCTGGAGAAACTTTCAAGCAGAAAGTGTTAAAGCAACAGCAGAACCATAAGCGACTACATAACTCTAAGTCTCCTGGATCCAGTCATGGTACGTAATTATGCTCACGGATCTAAGTGGACTCCCACTACTGCTAAATCTAGAAACACGTCCTTTATCTTATAAGGTATCTACAAAAGAAGGTCAAGTGATGAAGCATCATCAAGATCAGATTTGGAAAGGTGATTCACCTAGCCCTGAGAGATTATCAAGTGCTCCTCCAGTCCTGAGAAACTGGTGGTGGAACCTAGTACATATCCGCTACCCAAGTCTCCTGTAGTACATAGATCTAGAAGAGTTTCACGTGCTCCGGTACATCTTGATTTGTAGGGGAGGGGAGTAGTAACTTGGAAAGTAAAAAAGTTGTTTCTTTTCAGTAAAAATTTTAGTTTACCTATAATAATAATAATTATAAAAGATGTGTAAGGAATATCCAGTTCCCTGCTGGGTTTTAATACACCTCTGCATTACTTTCATGATGTCTATCCCAATAATTCTCCTTAGATATTATTATTATTATTATTATTATTATTATTATTATTATTATTATTATTATTATTATTATTATTATTGGCGACAATAATTTTCCTTTGATGATGATTATGATTATTATTATTATTATTATTATTATTATTATTATTATTATTATTATTATTATTATTAATGGCTCATCATTGTTTGTACATCTGTTGGTTTATTTACTTTAATAACTGTGTACAGTGCCCCTCCCTAGTTGGCTAGGAAAAGTGTGTGTGGGGGTTGAGTAGAATAGAATGTTGCATACAGAGAGAGAGAGAGAGAGAGAGAGAGAGAGAGAGAGAGAGAGAGAGAGAGAGAGAGAGAGAGAGAGAGAGAGAGAGAGAGAGAGAGAGAGAGAGAGAGAGAGAGAGAGAGAGAGAGAGAGAGAGAGAGAGAATCTTTAATTAACTCTTGCTCATTCAACCAAAACTACATTATTTATTGTAAAAATAATTGTTTAATTACAAATTCGTAATAATAATAATAATAATAATAATAATAATAATAATAATAATAATAATAATAATAATAATAATAATAATCTCCACAATCATAATCAAAGGAAAATTATTGTTGCCAATAATAATAATAATAATAATAATAATGATAATAATAATAATAATAATAATAATGAGAATTTTTGGAATAGACATCATGAAAGTAATGCAGAGGTATATTAAAACCAAGAAGAAAACTGGATATTCATTACACATCTTTTATAATATCTTCACATCTGACAGGTCATTACACTCTCCATCTCTGTTTCTCTTTATAGCCTGATAAAGGCTGTTTTATTTTATAATTTTTTGGCCTGTCCTGGCATTATAATCATCTTTAAAAAAATAAATAAATAAAAAATAAAAATAATAATAATAATAATAATAATAATAATAATAATAATAATAATAATAATAATAATAATAATAATAATAATAATTAAAGGTGTTCCTACTTCGCGGAAATTCACCTATCGCGGCCAGTCCCGGAACCGAACCCCCGCGATAAACAAGGGGTTACTGTATATACCTAAATAAATAAATAAAGTATTGTACCTGGTTTCGTATATATAAAGAAATTGCAAGAAGAAGAAGTGTGAGTTGTTAGAACCTCGTTTTACATGTTCGGAGTTGGGTGCTTAACTTTGTGTAACTGATGTGTTATTGGATTTTTTGGTCTTGAATATCTACTACGCTTAAGGGAAGTTATTTCTCTAGTTTTGTTTAATAGAGCCTATTTATAAGTACCAATATTTACTAACCTTGGTGTCTAACAATTTGTTGATATATTGGTTTTTCAAGGTAAATATTTACCTGACCTATTTACCGGCACCTAACCATTTACTCTATGGTATCATATGGTAATTTGGTAAGTTGGGTATTTCAAAGCTAGGCTGTTTATATATGAAATGTATAATTACATGTTTTCCCTTAGGGTGATAACACACCAGGACAAGCAAGAAAACTGCCCTCATCAAGCCCGGACACCAAGTAAACATATCACAACTAATATTAGGTCACAATAAAAAAAAAATAATTGCCAACTTCTTCAGCTCTATTACACTATAGTACAGTTGAGCTAATAATAACAATATTAAGCTGAAGTGCATATCATGAGCCAACAATTGCTCCTCTAGTAACAATGAAGGCAGAAACTGAATGATCCATCAACCTAGTTGTTGAACTCTTATCTGTTCATTTCCCAAAGTCGTACAGTGTAAATATGTTACGTTATTTTTGGTGCTTACCAAAGAAAATAAGTTTTTCAACCAAATTTAAATTATAATTTTCCTCTTTTGACTGAGCAATGTGGATAAATATATTGGTCAATTATGAAATATCCTCACAAAAGTATAACTGCCTTGATTCAGATTATCCATATACTTTTCTCATTTTCTCTTCCTCAAGTTCATAACTTAAGGTACTTTTTCCATATTATAGGTCAGGTTAATATTCTGAATGTTCTGTATAATTTATTGAAGTGACTTTTGAAAAAACTGTGTTACATGTATACTGAAAATTTATTGTCTTCTTCTTAATGAGTTGTTTCATATAAATTTTACAAGAAACCTATCCTTAATGAGTGTGCCTGAAAACACAAAAGAAAATAGAAGCTGCATACTGAGGATTCCTTGAACAGCTTGAGTTACTAATGAAGAAGTACTGAAAAGAGCAGAAATGGCGAGATGGATCATGATGTGTATCAGAGGAATTCTGTGGCTTTAATAATCAGAAACAAGAGTTCTTGAATGTGGCTGCTAAGTAGAGTGGAGGGAGAAAGGGCAAGTGGTAGACAGAGCATGAAACATATGGACAGACTCATGGATGATACTGCTGTGGGTTGGCACACTTGGTAAGGACTGCATATGAAAAGAGATAAATGATGCTCCATGGTCACTGACATCAAGTGACTGGCATCCCACATTGGTAATATCTAGAAGTTATAAGTTATTGCCGATTTTTCACTTACACTGAAACCCTTCACGAATTTTGTTTCTGGTACAGTACAGGATTTATTTTGTAGGCATTCACTTCTTCCTTCTTAAAAATAAATAAGCTTGCCATCGTTATACTTGCTCACACACAAATGAATAGTGGTATTTAAGCTTTGAGATCTCCTCCCCTTGAAAGGCATTTTAATCTTATCAACCTCTCGTCACTGTCGAGTCAAATTATTATACAAAAAGAATGAATAAATATGAAAAAAAAGACGTCAGCATTTGCTAAGTTGCCAAGTAGCACAGGTTTTTTTTTTATCTTTTTGCTCATTTCCTCTTTTATTAAGTATTTTGTTTTACAAATGGAAAGGAGATAAGTATGAGTGTAGTATTTTTAAAGGAATTACTTTGCTAAGTAATGTACCGGTATATGGACGAGTGTTGATCAAAAGAATTAGGAATAGTACTGAGTTTGACTAGAAAAGAAAAGTGTTGGTTCAGGAGAGGAAGAGGATGTTTGGAACCGGTGTTTGTATTAAGACAGGTGTGTGAGTTCATGGAAAAAGATAGGGACACTTTCTGAGCTTTTATAGACTTAGAGAAAGCATATGACAAAGTTGATAGACAGGGGTTGTGGAGTGTGTTGCAACTGTATGGAATTAGTGGAAGTTTGCTGAAAGCAGTGAAGAGTTTTTACGTGAATAATAGAGCATGTGTGAGAGTCGGGAATTGTATGAGCGATTGGTTTAAGGTGAATGTGGAGTTACATCAAGGTTGTGTAATGTCTCCATGGTTGTTTAATGTGTATATGGATGGAGTGGTAAGGGAAGTAAATGAAAGAGTATTAGACAGAGGTTTGGAATTAGTGGGTGAGAATGGAAGTTTATGGAAATTGAATCAGTTGCTATTTGCGGATGATACTAAGAATGAACTGAATCATTTGATGACTGAGTTTGTTAGTGTGTAAAAGAAGGAACTTACGAGTGAATATTGGCAAAAGTAAAGTCATGAAATGCACAAGGAGTGTTATGTTGGAGTGTTAATGTTGGCAGATTGAATCTAGGAGTGAATGGGGAGTTGCTTGAAGAAGTTGATAGCTTTAAGTATCTGGGGTCACATGTATCACGAAGTGGACGAGTGGATGCAGAGGTAAGTCATATAGTGAAGGAAGCAAGTAAATATTTATGTGGGTTGAAAAGTGTAATGAGAAATAGATGTTTGGAATGAATGCAAAGAGAAGGATATATGGTGTGATTATGCCAACAGTATTATATGGAGCAGAGACCTAGAATGCAAGAGAGGATGAAAGGAAAGAGTTGAAAGTAATGGAGATAAGGTGTTTGGAAAGTATGACTGGTGTATCTAGAACAGATAGCATAACAAAGGATGATGTCAGGCAGAGAACGGGTGCTGAAAGTAAACTGTTATATAGGTTAGGTCAGAGAGTGCTGAATTGGTTTGGAAACATGGAAAGGGTGAGTGATAGACGAATAGTGAAGTGTGTGTGGAGCGCAGAAGTGATTAGAGTTAGGTCAAGAGGAAGACCTAGAATGAAATGGATGGATGGCGTGAAAAGGGCATTAAATGCACGTGGGATGTCAGTGGAGCAGGGAGGAGACCGTGCAAGAGATAGGAATGGGTGGAAGATATATAGGTGACATGGGCCAAAGGGATTTTTCGCACCTACTCGATCAATAAACTGTGATGGATGGGTGTGAGAGGAGTTGCCATGTGATGAAGCATTGGGGGTAAACCAGCTGCAATGGACAGGCCTCATTGCAAAATACCCTTAGCCGCCTACCGAGTGGATGACCTAAGCAGGGTGAAAGGGGGGAAAATGTGGCAACTCTCTGACCCCAAGGAACTAAGAGGAATGGTTGAGGTATGTGTGGATCACGGTGAATGTGTGTTTCTTGTCTCGGCCACCCCCCTTACAAGGGGGAATGAGGCCAGGTATATATATGTTGTTTATATCAAGTTAGATTTTTTTATATTCACTTGTAATAAATTCTGATCCTTGATTAATGATTGATTATTCTTTGTCTCCTGAAACGTAGGTTTAGTGGTTAGGAAGAAAAATAGCAGAAACAGGTGTTCAAGGCATCAAGAGTTTATTGCCTCAGTTGTGTATTCAAGCTTTTATTCATGTGGTTTCTCTTTTTATTATTACCAAAGTGAAATTTTAAGTTAGGATGTGTTACTAGAAAAATGTTTCACCAAAAAGATTAAATAATCAACAAATTTAGTACTCATAAGATAAAACAATTCTGTGAGATTTTCTGTGAAAACTTTTTTCTGTTTTTCCTGTATTTGTTGAGACTCAAATACCAAGATGAAAGCATCTCTGTCTCTAACTCCCCCATCCAATGGTCAGGGGAGAGGTGGTAGAGGATCCCCAGGGGCTGTGGGAGGGGGAGTAGTTCTTAGGAGCCTGCAACAAATAGTCATGGACCTTGAGATGTTTGTAACAAACCTGGATGATTAAATTCGAAAAATGGATAGAGAAATGAAACACTTAAGAGAAATAATAAGGAATTTTGATGAGTCTAACAAGGCACAGAGCAAAGAGAGAAAAGAACTAGAAAAACGAATAATAAAAAGCTGTAAGGGGACAAAAATGAACGAGAAATCAGAATTTCCAAACAAGAAGATAACAACAAACAGTTGAGTGACAGCCTGAATGAAGTAAATGTTAGATCTATGCTCTTTTCTGAGAGAAACGAGATTGCAGTTTGGAATGTCCAGATAAAGGAAACATCAAACAGTTTAGAAAAGATTTTCAGGAGCTGAATATGGAATATGAGGACATTACAAGATCCTGCAGATGCCGTATAAAAAAATGTGGCAGTAAAAGAGGCAGTAAGGAGGTGACACTGGAAAATGTAAATACAGTTGACTACAAAGTAACAATTATAGGAAAAATGAAAGATGATGTGCATGAGAGGGCTAATTCACGGATCAAACAGGCAGTTGATAAAGAGAAGTCGGTGATAATTTCAGGCATAGGTGAATCCCAGGAGTCAACATGGCCTGGGGAGGCTTGAACATAATAGAGCTAGGGGTTTAGACCTGAAAACGAAGCTAAGCGTAGTATGTGGTCTAGAAAATATTGTAGGCATTTACCGAATTAGTATATATTGTATGGAAGGAAAGGCAATAATAATAATAATAATAATAATAATAATAATAATAATAATAATAATAATAATAATAATAATAATAATAATAAACCTTTATTTCCATTACAATATAATGGGTATTAGTCAGCCGGGGCAAGCCCCAACCCCCCACTGTGGTGCCCAACCACAGCAGTACCTGCCAGGAAACAGCTTCAACTCTCGGTCTTGGACAAGAACCGATCGTTCGACCTCGTGAATGCAAAGCCAGCACGTTACCACTCTGCTAGCCAGCAAGATTAGTGAAAATAGCCATTGTGAGAGGGGATACATGTAGAGAAGTATAGATGAGGGCATAAAACCTAAAAGACCTTCAAGAATTCAAAGCAATGTTTATTAGACCATACAAAACACAGGAAGAGATGGAAAGGAGCAAAAGCTAGTTGCAAGAAGCTAGAAGTTTAAATGATGGAATAAATGAAGAAGAGAGGAAAATTTTTTGCTTCAGAGTTCTTCCAGCCTAATTAAGACTGCAGTACACAAATGCTGGTGGGGTAGCTAGTAAGGAAGTAGAATTAAAGAATAGGATTCACAGCAGTAATGCACATTTACTAGTGGCTACAGACACTAAGTTATGTGAGGACATAGACAGTGTCATAGGTTTTCCAAAGAGCTTCAGAATATTGAAAGTTGAAAGATCTGAGCAGATTGGTAGTGAGAGAGCATTGGTCATAAGTGAAGATTTCAGGTTGAAGAAATAAACTTTGCTATGGAAAGTGAGTTCAAGGAATTTCTGGTTGCTCATATAAATACCTGGTCAGAGAGCATTTAATAACATGTTGTATATAATCCACCAAGAATCACCATAGGTTAGAGGTTTAAGAGGAAAGTCATATAGGAACTATCAAATTCAATCTTTGTTGTTAACATCTCAAAGGAGAGATAATATAGGATTTTGGTTATGGGAGATTTTAATCATAGAGAGATAGACTGGATTAATCTCGGCCCGTATAGTGGGGAGGACTCATTTTGGGCAAGATTCCTAGACTGTCTACAAGGGAATTTCGTACACCAAAATGTATTGGAACCAACGAGGGCAAAGGGTGGGGATTAGCCATCACTGCTTGACCTAGCGTTCACAGATGATGTGCTGGATATTGAAGAAAATGAGTACGAACCACCAATTGGAAAAAGTGACCACTGCATGTTGTTGATGGAGTATATCATCGAAGATAATCAGCTAAAAGTAGGGGCACAGAGATGGACAAAAGGAGAAAAAAAAACAATCCAAATGGAGATTACATCAAAATTAATGAGCTTTTTACACTTACTGACTGGAAGACCTTATTAAACAACAAATCTGTACAAGAAATGTGCAAAATCTTCTGTGAGGAATATGGGAAGATAGTCAATTGTTGCATACCTTCCATCAAAATAGGACTTATTCATGCCAGAGAGAAATAATTCAACAATGAGTGTAAGAAAGCTAAGAAGCGGAGAGACAATTGATGGAAAAGGTATAGGAGGAGAAAAAACATAAATGCCTGGCAGACTTATAAAAAAGCAAGAAATTACTACCTATTTAAAAGAAGAGAGGCAGAGAGGGATTATGAAATCGATATCACCAGAAAGGTTAAATAAAATCCCAAACATTCACAGCTTTATCTGAGGAAAGCTGAAGGTCAAAGAACAGGTTTTAAAGTTAAAGAGAGCAGATATAAGCATCGCTACGACAAATGAAGAAATTCGCAAAGAATTGAACAAGGAGTTTCAGTCAGTATTTACCGCAGATAATACCCCATCTCCTCAGATTGCAGAGATAGGAGTTCATGGGCAGGCATTAGAGAAAATAACATTTCCAACCAAAGAGGTAAGCGTGTAGCTACGAGTCCTGATGTTATATCCTCTTACGTCTTAAGAAATTGTGGCACTAAGCATAATATTTGAAAAGTCACTGGAATCTCGGAAGATTCCAAGATACTGGAACCAAACAAAAGTGGTAAATATCCTCTAAAAGGGAAGGAGAGATACGGCTCTAAACTATAGGCCTGTTTCCCTGACCAGCATAGCTTGCAATGTTATGGAGAAACTAATAAGAAAACGCATCTCTATTCTCTTGGAATCGTTCAACTTTTTGTCAGTTAGACAACATGGCTTCAGAGAAGGCAGATCAACAGTAACAAACTTATTAGAATTTTATGATGAGGTAAGGAGGGATCTTAGAGGAAAGAGAGGCCTGGGTGGATTGCATATTCCGAGATTTTCAAAGAGCATGTTATGTGATCCCACACCAAAGACTTATTAAAAAGCTGCCAGTAATGGTGAGAATAGGTGCAAATGTTTAGGAATGGATAAAAACTTACTTAGAAGTAAGGGAACAGAGGGTTAAAGTATGGCACTCAGCATCTGAAGAGAAGGGTTAGCAGTGGGATTTCACAGGGTTCAGTTTTTGGGCCACTTTTGCACCTTGTATACATAAATGACCGACCAAGGTTTGTAAATTCTTTTTGAATATGATTGCAGATGATGCAAAGCTTGTGAAGAAAGTAAGAAACGAGAACAATGGCAGAGACCTTCAAGAAGAAGTAAACTGTCTGCATGAGTGGTCAGAAAAGTGGCTAATGATATTAAATAGTTCAAAATGTAAGATAATGAGAATGGATGCAAGTGCAAGAAGGCCCAAGCTTGAATAGTCAATAGCAGGAGCAGAACTTCTAGAAATAGAGAATGAGAGAGGTCTAGGAGTAAACATAATGGCAGATTTGTCTCTGGAAATGCATATAAATGGCAGAGTAAAGGCAGCATATGCTTTCTTGATAAATGTAAGGGCAGCGTTCTGGCACATGGACGATGAAATGTTCAGAAATATTTATGTAACCTAGGTGAGGCCAAAGCTTAAATATGCAGCACCTTCTTAGAATCCAAACTTGCAAAATCACTTAAATAAGCTGGAAAAAGTTCAGACAGGCCACAAAACTGGTGTCAGAAATATGTAATCTCATTTATGAAGTGAGGCTGAGGAATGAGACTTACCATCACTCGAAGCTAAAAGAATGAGGGGATATATGGTGACTGTTTTTATATTCATGGTTTTGACAGAATGGATAGGGACTGATATTCTCATAAGGCTGTCTCTAGAAACGGAGGTCATAGTTTGCGGCTTCGTAAGAAAACTTCTTTCCAGGATGTAAGAAAGTACATTTTAGGTGTAAGAATAGTTTATGATTGAAGTTTGCTAAGCAAGGAGGTAGTTAATACTAACTGAATTCATAATTATAAGGACAAATATATTCATGTTACAAAGTTGAACACAAAATGCTTTCTTAGGACTGGAAAGCAAATGTCAACTTAAACAGACATTTTCATGTCAAAACCAAAAGAAATTATTTTTCAGTTTTTTCATCACAGTTATGCCGAAGGACTTTAGCTCTTTGGAAGATATCAAAGTAGGGTTCGTGGTTTTTCTCATCAGACATCAGAGATACTGAAAAATTGCTGCCAATTTAGATCATGGATATTTTCACCAGCAACACTCAAAGAATATTAGTCTACAGGCTCCTAATTATGCCCACTAACCATGTACCCATTTTGAATATTTCTACATCATCACATCATAAACGTTAAGTAGGATGTGACTTGTTACATAGTGAACTGAATCTTATCCACTTCTGAATCCAATATTCTTATATACAGCATTTGTAAATTTTATGTATTGTATTTTTTTAAATATAATAATTAATTAGTCATTTATTTACCTATACTGTAACCGTATATATCCATTTAGATACTACTTATCTATCCGCATGTTGTAGCCACTGCATGCATGTGTAATGAAAATTATACAAATTAAATGGAATTTGAGACCTGACAATTCTTCACTTAAACATGTCACTTTACTGAAGTTATCCACAGAAGAATTCTGGGCAGTTTGAAGACGAGGCATGAAGTCAGTAACATTATCAACAGCTATACCTCTGCAAGTATGCTAATCACAGCAATGTGATTACCAAATACAACCAAACGTTAATATTTTGGCATCATAACATTTTGGTAATGAGGATGAATGGACTCATCTGGAGGACTGCATCTACAAGCTATCCTAAGGCCAAAAGGCCAAGCTAATCATCATGCAATATAGACGTGTCTCAATGACTTCTCTGTTAAACTGCAAAAGGCTTGTCGTCTGTGACAGGTAGGTGGATGAAGAGGGAAAAAGCATTTCAGTTATATATTGATGCAGATGGTGTAATAAATAATGCTTGTAAGAGAGCTATACTTCTCCATGAAGCAAGACCTTTTGTTTAAGATATCTTTGACACACTGTCAGGAAGCTCTGATACTTTACATTAATATTATAAACACTGGCGAGTTACTTTGCCCCTCAAACTAATATTAGGTATGAGTACGTATTATTCAAGTGCACAAAACATGCAGATAAGGAGAGCATTGATAGTTTTCTTATCAGATTTAAAAAATTAGCATTATCCTGTAGATTTACTGACACCAATGATGGTATTAACAGGTTACTGAAAGTGCTAGTCCTTTTACACCTTAGGAAAAAATTACTCCAAGAGAAGGACCTGACACTTAAAAAAACACTGTCAATGGCTAGCTCTCTATAGCCAGGCCATTGTAATGAAGGTGGCACAAGCATTGAACAGATCGGTTATTTTGATTCAAACAACCCATTAATGCAAAGCATAAAATTAGAAAGTGTTCTAGGTGTGGTAGTACACATCATATCAAATGGAACCTACACATTTTTCATGCAAACACTAGAAAATGTTTTGCATAAGAAACTCTCAATAATTTTTCTATATTTGGCCTAAAAGTTTGTTTGTAATAATATTTATTAGTTGTCTTAGCAAAAATCCTTGCAGGGCAGTAACCATAAATGTAAAGGTAGCACAGCAGAGAGAAGTGATGACTTTGCTTTTATCATAAATATAATTAAAAGTGTCAACAAAGAGTAATGGTTGAGGTAAATATTTATGATAATCCCCATTTGCTTGCAATTGGGCACCTCTACAGATGCTAGTGTGGTATCTGAGTTATATGCTAAGACAATACCTGGTTAGAAACTAAGGCCATAAAAAAAATTGGGTTAATTATGGGAATCAGAAAATACAACTTAAGAGCACAGTTGAGTCTTATATACGTTATAAGAACCAGGAGACAAAAACTTACCTTTGCTTGTTGTAAAAGGCCAGCATTAAAGTCTTTTTAGAATACAGTAGACACAACCTTATCAAGCTTCTCATTAAATACTTAAGTTCATGGATTTTCTGGAGAAAAAATTGACTTAATGTTTATTTACAACATAAGAGATATCCTTACCTCCTTTCATCACGTGTTCAAATATATGTCCATATTTTAAATACGGAATATTATTTGGTTCTTCAGTGGCAGTAGCATGTTGTTTGAATCTCTCCTTATCTTGTAGATACACTGTACCTTTGAATCTGCAACACATAATAAAATAAAGATTCTGTAGGGACATTAAAATATGCTATTGAATGAAAAACAAAAATGTAATGACATGAAACCTGACACTTATCCATCACCATAACAGACTTACAAGAAAGGAGTAAGGGCCAAATATCCGTTGTAACTTCATACTGTGTGATTAATTTGGGTAGAAAAGTTGAAATAATAATGATAAGATGATTGGAACTATGCACTAAGGCCCCGGAACCCATGATGGAGGGTGTCTGTCCCTCTCTAACATGGGTTTGGTGTTTGACACAAAGCATGAAGTAACAAGGGCCCACTTTCAGAGACTAGCACTTATCCCTGGCAAAAGACAGCTGATCACTTCCACTGAAGTTGCTTAATATGGATACACAGAGAAATGTCTTTAAATAATATAAATAAGCTTGTGTACTATGAATAAAGTATATGTAGTTCAGCTATCCCTACGAGCCTAAATTAAGAGAATGCTCTTAGCCTGCATATATTGCAAACATATCTGCTTTGGAACCTTTTTTGTTGATAAGGAGGAATATATTCCCTCTCTTTTCTGGTCCTGGGACCCCAGACTTTACACCCGCACTCCCACTTAATCTCAACAGCCTCTCCAATACTTTCATCTGCCTCCTCATCCCAACCCATACCCAATCCTCAACCCCTTTCATGGTGGAAGACATCACCAACCTCATTACTCAAGCTATTCAAGCAGCCGTTCAACTCTTCACTCCCAACACCTCTCTCAGAGACACCTTCAATCAAGTTGCTGAATTGCTCATAGCATCGTTGCCCAAGCTTTCGTCTCCAGGAACCACCGCCAGCCTCAACAGGCCGCCGCTCCTTCCATCTCCACCTTTTAAATCTTCATTCTGTCACTGGAATGTCTGGGGTCTGAGACAAAAAAAATCCAACACTTGGAAGGCATTGCAAGGGCTGACAATAACGATGTCATCATGGTTCAAGAAACCCCATGTATGGATCAAAACACTCCTAATGTCTCTGGATACCAGAGTCTGTACCACCACTGGACTCTGGAGGAGAATAGCGGTAACGCAACCTTATCATAATGAAGTTACTGGTCAAAGAAATCACCCAACCTGTCTTTTGCAGCAAAAAGGTGTCCACGTCCTTGTTGTCATTTAACTACAGGGCAGCAGTATAGCTCTTTACAACATTTATACACAGCACAATGGTGACTTAGACGTGTCTGCCCACTTCGGTTTAGCCAGCCATCATGACTTGGTAATAGGAGGCGTCTTTAATGCATACCATCCAAGATTCAGGTATGAGCGCCCCTGTGCATTAGGCAGACACATCATGAGTCTGCTGGACGACCAAGAAGACATCACCTTGTTCAACAACCACGAGCCAACTCACAACAGAGGTGGAATACTAGATCTCACCTTTGTCTCCAACTCCCTAAAACAAGACGCCACTTGGAGAGTTCAACCCCTGGTCACAAATGACCACTTTGGGATCCATCTCAAGCTGCCAATTCCTGAAATCTTCCAAATTCCTGCTCCTCCTCCTCGATGGAATTTCAAGAGGGCCGATTCCAGGAGCACCTCAGCAATTGGTACTTAGTTTATACACCACCTGGAGATATTGACCAAGCTAAGGCTGAGCTAGTTAATGCCTTGCAAGCTGCAGCTGACTCATCTATTCCACTCTGCAAGCCACATCATGCTAATCATCGAGACAGGTGGTACTACCATACTCTCCAGGTAGTCAAAGAACATGTCCATGAAGAGTCAAGAAATTAAGAAGAAAAAATGGCTTGAGTGGTGCTCCACCTTAAATGCTCACACCTCAGTGGGCCAAATGCGGAGGAATAAAAACTTCTTGGGTAAAGTAAGACCTCCTAGAGCCATCCCCCATAGGGACCCCAGCAGGGTAGCTTAAATATTTCTCCAACAAATTCGTGTAGAATGCTAACTCCGACCAGCTCCCCATCGCAACCAGAACAACTCTTCAGGATCCCACCACCAAAGATCGAGCAGATGCCCCCTTCACTCTGACTGAGCTGCAGAAAGAGAGTATGTGATCCAAGAACACAGCCCCAGGAGCAGACAGAATCATATACTCGATGATTCAGAATATGGGGCCCCTAGGGGAGCTTGCTCTACTCTCTCTGATTAACAAGACATACACTCAGAGAGTCAGGCCAGCTTCATGGAACAGGACAGATATTCAGCCCATTCCTAAGCCAAAATATCCAGATAACCACACCCTATCTCCCTCTTAAGCTGCCTGAGCAAAAGGGCAGAGAAGATGGTGCTAAACAAAATTCGTTGGAAGTGCCCACCCTTCCATGAAAATATGTTCACCGACTAGCCATGCCTAGACACCTCAGAATGCATAGCTTCCATGCTATCGTTCATCAATGATTGTCATGGATTCATCATTTTTCTTGATCTAGAGAAGGCCTTTGAACTTGCCAATGTAACGGCAATACTCTCTGCTCTGTTCGCTAAGCATATCAAAGGAAACTTTCTTTACTGGATCAAGCTGAGTCTACAAAACAAAGTGCTCGAGTCAAAGTTCAAAGGCTATTCCACCTAGGAAGTCCATGAAAATGGGACCCCCCAAAAAGGAATTCTCAGCCCCTTCCTCTTCAACTGTCTCATGGAGAAAATTTTGAACATTGCACTATAACCTGGAGCTAAGATCTCCAATTATGCTGACGACTTAGACCTTGTCACAAGGGACAACAGGAATTTAAACAAGACCCAGCGCTGCCTCACCAAGTTTTACAAAGCCCCCATTTCCATCGGACTAAAGATAAACGCCCTAAAAACTAAGGCGCTCCCCATCCACCATTGCAGACCAGTCTCTAGACTGGTCATAGGCAATGAACCTGTGGACTGGGTTACTAAGCACCCCTACCTGGGTGTATGCATCTATAACAAACTAGCCTTCATACCTGAGATACTGCACTATCCGTCCTTCGACAGATGCCGGGCCTTTTTGACAGAGCATCCTTCAGTCTCATCATAACCTTCTATGTGCAAGCCATATGAAGCCTCATATATTATGCATGTCCCACCCTCTTGCTAATAAAAGACCAACAATGGAACAAAAGGTACAGGTAATACAAAATAATGCCATGCAGACCATGCTAGGAGCCCCAGTGTGGAACAAAAGAGAATATTTCCAGTTGGAATCCAACCTCATGCCACTTAAATTTAGATCTCTACAAAGATTAACCCTCTCAGTGGCCAAAACCTCCAAGGCTCAACGTCCCTGCCTCGCCGGCTCTGACTTTTGGCTAGCCCTCGATCACCACACGGACCTCCCTGCAAAAACCTGGGCAGCCAAGGTCTGTGCCGGCCTGCAAGTATTACCAGTTAAAGAAGACATCCTAGCCAAGATTCAGGACACTCCGCTCCCTGACTACCGATGCCCTCCTCCATGGGACAACCAGCAGCTTGACATAAAAATCGAGCTGCCAGACAACTCCAAAAGCTCAGTTAACCCACTTATCCTTAAAATCACACACAAGGACAAAATTCAGGGCTGGAGCAGGTCAAACTTCCAAATCTTTTACACTGATGGCTCAGTCAGTCAAGAAACTGGAGCCTCAGTGGCCGCCTTCACCAACGAAGACCACGTCCAATCCTGGAGGCTGTCAAATTCCAGCTCCTCGCTCCAAACTGAGCTGGTTACCATAGCCAATGCCCTCAGTTTCTTCTCTCAGCAAGGAACTGACCATGCCCTTATTCTCTCCAACTCTACAGGTGCCCTACAGGCCATCAAGAAGCCACTCCTTAAAGATAATGTGATAATTATTACCAGCATTTTTCACCTTTACAACAGGTCAGTTAGCATTGGAAAAGCCATCACTCTTGCTTGGATTCCCAGCCATGTCGGCATCAAAGGAAATGAAGTAGCCGACCAAGCTGCAAAACGAGCCTCTCTCTGAGCAGAGATTCAAATACCCCTGCCTCCTGGGACTCTCCAGATCAAAACCAAAGCTTCCAGGTCACTCCTTGACCTATTATTAGCCAGACACAACTTGTGCACTGACACCAGTTCTCCCTCCACCTGTTGGTACAAAGCCACCACCAATCTCCAGTGCAGCACCCTGTCCGAGGGCCACTGCAGAAGCACAGCAGTTAACTTACACCGCCTGAGACTTTGTTATAAGTACACCTGGCAAATGGTGGTAGATGTCGTTAGGGAGTGCAGAAGACTTCTGTTCCCTCTTATCTTTACAGATGAATTCCAGATCCAGACGATCCCACCTATGGGCCCACCAAGGCCCGGCCACCCTCAGGGGTAGATATCTATAACGGAACTGTCATTAGCCGGTATAGATACATTTCAGTAGCTTATATTCTACTTAAATATTTAACATTCATTATCTGCAGATATCCGCCAGTAACTTATTTAGCCTATAAATATTACTAGTTTCTTTTATTCGCTTCTGCTAGTTGCACATAAAATACTGTCTCTCCCTATCATCTCTGCCATTATTGCCTGCCAGGGACCACCACTTTAGTAAAAAAAAAAAAATTGGGAAACAAGTTACTGCTCTGAATAAACCCTACAGGCTGGCCGAATGATGACATCACCAGGAGGGATGCTTGATCTCTCTGAATTAGTGGCCAAACATCCCAGAGGCAAGATCTCGCTCAGTGGTCACACGTTTTCCAAACTTTTTATGTGGCATCCTCACAGGAATGCATCTGGCACAACAATGTGACAAATAATATATGGTAAAGCTCACTGGTAAAGCAAACTGGGAATTCGAGAAACTGGTAAATCCGTTTCTGGTCAAATCTGTTTCTGATCAAATCCGTTACTGGTCAAATCTTGAGAAAGTTTTCTCAGTTCCATTCCCATACAAAACACACTATTGTAGCTTACCTAACTGGAATCTCATTCGTCAGATTTAATTATTTGATCTGGAAATTACCGCTGATATACACTGATAAGAAATATCTTTCATTGCACATGCCCAGGTAATATTTCACCATCAGAAGATTGCTCACTACCATGTAAAAATCTATTCCTTCTCCTAACGAATTCTAATTTCATTTTACCCCTTTCTATCATCGTAAGTAAATAAGGTGCTTTACGCTATAAATTGCATATAATTCATAAGGTGATTTTTGCCCCTATTGGCACTGCAAACATTTCTTGATATCCAAAATTTAATGAATACATATTTATCTCGTAGATTCTTCCTTTATTAGAAAGTTTTTACGATATAAATTGCAAATAATTAATAAGTAGTTTTGCCCTATTAGCATTGCAAACGTTTCTTGTTAATCACAATTTAATGATGACATACTGGATTTGTCTTGCTGATTCTTCATCTATTGTGAATAAATTGTTTTATGTTAATGCCTGCAAATAATTAATGACTTTGTATGCTTTTATGGTAGCACAAATTTTTCTGGTTAGCTGTGACTAACCAATATATTTTCATCCAGTAGAATAATATTGGAAACTCATTATTTGTGTGCTCATGCCCTCAGTTTTCCCATTATTAACGATGTGTCGTTTCTGTTTCTGCAATTGCAGTGTCCTCTATTCTACTCTGCCTGTGTGACAGAGGTGATCTTCAAGTTTAGGCCAAAGTCTTGGCATCCCTCTGTGGTGCCGGGAATCAAAATTGTGCCTACCACCACCGAGATTCAAGGCTTCATTCCATATTTTTAAATTGTTCAATTTGTTCCAGTTTTCCAATATTAATTCAATAGTTTTCAATGTGTCCTTGAATATCCAAAATTAAAAGAAAGTTGAATTCTGAGTTTCATTTAACCGAGCAGTGATATTAGGGTGTGCATGTAATATCTGTCCTGTCTGTTTGTGAACTGCTAACCGAGTTCAGAAACTGAGTCCCCTTAATAAAACAGAACTTACCAACATCCTCCCCCCCAACAATAAAAATTAGCATCCGAACAGGGACCCAGACAGACAGACTGATTTTGATGAAAAAAATAAATATTTTGCTTTTTAACGTTACACATAAAACCCGATTACCATTGGCTTGGCTTACTGTAATGGAGGAATCTTAGGTTGCGCACAAAAATTTTATCGCTAGACGTTGCGAATCAAAATTTTTTTATTTTGAAAATTAATTACGGTAGCTAATATTTTCCTTATTTACTATATGGTAAACAAAGTTTTAGGAAATCTGCATGAGATTATGTGGTAACAGAATTATGAAATTTTGCATGACAAGAACAGGTGTTATTTAAGATTTCATTTATTTACATGATAACATTGAGGTTTACAGCATTAGTGTTTTATATATCCATTAAAGGGTGATAGTTGTTAGGAATTGTTTATATGTCTTTGGGATTTAGGAATCGGGAGTAAGCACATTAAAATCATTGATTACTTTCTTGCTTATAACTGAATTTTATATTCAAGCATTCACTGCTTACAAATTGGGAAGAAAACTTTGGCGTCGTTTATTGAGCCTAGGCTAAGCCCTTCATGTGTCTGGGTTGTCACTTAAAAATAAATTTTACCATTATCAGCAGATACATGTGTAACTTGGCTGTCTTTAAGCCATTAGCTTATCTTTGGTGTATTTTATATAGGATCTGTGCACTTTTGGCAACATCAGAATTTAACTTATGAAATTTTCATAGTGGGCACTGCCACAGACACACTCATCCGCAGGCAAGACTGCTATACTTTACTTGTTTGTATTCTCTTGCACCGGGTGCTTGTCCGTAAAATTTGTTGTTGCTCATTCCTCTCATTTGCATCATAACTGCTAGTACTGCCACATATTGTTGTTAAACATGCACAACTGCCATTCTGTATTACGAGTGTTCAAGCACTGTTTTGCAAAATTTTTCTGCTGTTGCACTTGATTGTAATGTGAGTCACTTTCATAGTAAGGTTTTGGGATCATGGTTACGTTTATGTTTGGACTATGATGTTGACTTTTTTTTCTCTCCTCGGTGTTGTGTGGTTCTTTCATTTTATTTTTTACTACTGTAGATATTTTTTTGTCTGGATTGTTTCTTTTGGCATTGTCCAGTTGGTTTGTTTTGGCACTTCATTGTTGACTGTTCTGGAACTCACAATGGAAACCAGGCAGTCACAAAAAAACATCAAAACAGTTGATGAGGAGAGTTATCTGGACAAGATGATTGCTATGGGTGAGCAACACGGACATTCCCAAGGACAGGTGCTCCTCGAGTGGGCTCATAACAAAATGGCTAAATGCGGAGCTGAGCTAGAGAGGAAAGCATGCGAGCAGGAGCAGGCGCAAGCAAAACAAGAAAGCGAGGAAGCTCAACATGAGCATGACCGGGCGCAGGCACAATCACATCGCAATAATGACCAGGCACAGGCACAAGCACTACGAGAACATGACCTTGAGCTCGTTCAGCTTCGAGTGGGAACCCAAGAAAGCGGTGCTTCACTTGGGGATGGGGGCCAGCCTCATGAGAGACCTCCCCAAATACAGAAACATGAGGATGACGGTAAGTAACCGCTTGATACTTACATCCGCTCATTCGAGAGTATTTCCACTAATAATGGCACAGAGGCTGAGAGGATTTACTGGTTGCTCGCCTCCATGAAACCCCATCTAGTCGCTCTGGTCAGTGAACTCGACCGCGGGCAACTGAGGGACTATGAGAAAGTTAAAAGTACACTCCTCGCCTCGCAAAACTTGTTGCCAGCTGAGTGTTGTGCTAGGTCTGCGTCAGTTCTCCCACTGAAGGAGAACTATAGTGCCTTTGGCAACAGCAAGGCTCGCCTCTTTGATTATTGGGTGCAAGTTGCAAAGTGTCAAGAGAAGTGGTATCTATTTATTGTTTGCTTCAATTGTCAATGACCTCCCTACAGAGGTTCTTGAATACATAAGGACCCAGCTTAAGGAAGAGTTCAACTTCGTGAAAAGTTTAGCTGCTGTGGACGAGTATCTCCAGCACAACCAGCCTGGAGTAGGTCTCTGTGACCTTATGAGGGCAATAAGGCCTGATGCCAATGCTCATCCTCAGAGTGTCATCTTCCACGCAGCAGCCCATGATTCTCACCGAAAAGGAGATCACAGAAACGGGTAGCACAGGGGCCCTTCTTAAAACTTCAATCGTCCAGCTCCTCCTCCTCACACTCCTAAGCCTTATTACGGCCAGGCACCAATACTCAAGAAGGACGACTCGGTAAGACCTAAGCCTCAGCAGTTCAGAGGCAAGGGCAATTACCCTGCTCCACCTTCCCAGGGATTTCAGCCGAATTCTAAGAGCCACCATGCTCCCTCTCACAGCGGCAGCCAGTATACCCGTTTGGCCACTCACTTGGCCCATACCATAAAGACAAGGCTAGCAAGGGCCACCATGGATAATGCCGAGGACCCACCACACGGAGTTGCCATTGCACAGTTCACTGAACGGGTTGATCCCCAGACAAGCCCAATGTGCCCAGGAACAATAAATGGTATGGAAGCTATTATAGCCCTTGACACAGGGGCCAGTAACATATCTGTTGACCAGAAATTTGTCAGGGGTGAAAATTACACAGACCAGGTCATCCGTCTGCATGTTGCTGACGGAGATCCTAAGACGTGACTCTGTTGTGTCATCGACCTGGACTGCAAGTACTAAAAGGGAAAGGCCCAGCGGTGGCATTATTTAAGCCCTGGAACCCTGTCTTGCTGGGTTGGGTACTGAACCTAGTTCCTATCTTCCAGGCCAACCTCTACCATGAGGACATTATACAGTGGAACATCCCTTAGGCAAAGTCAAAACAACCCATTTCAGCAGCAACTACTGCCTCTGACACCAGGAATTTCAACGATTCTCCAACTGACTCCGTTGACTCTGCCGCAGTTAGTACCCATAATGAAAAACGCGGAGAGTATCCCCCTCCTTTACCAGATGATGCACCTCTAGAGCCACTGAACTCCTGTCCATACTTCACCAAACTGCAGCAGGATTGCCCCAACCTCAAGTGCTGGATGCAACAGGCCACCGAGGGAAGAACCTTTACGGTGAGAGGAGGAGGACAGATCACTTACACCCTTGAAGATGGAGTCCTTCGTAAGCATGTGACTAAAGACGGCCACACCTTTAAACAGTTGGTGGTGCCCACTGTGTTGCACCATCAGGCTATGTATGTGGCATACCATTTACCTCTGAGCGGACACAGAGGCAAAGCAAAAACTCGCCATCACCTTCAGAAGGCTATTGCATGGCCAAACATGTGTGCCAAGATAGACAGATACGTGGGCTCCTGGCCCGGCCTTCAATCCACCTCTACAGCACCGGTACCGAATGTCCCCATGGGCATAGCTAAGCTCTCAACGGAGCCATTTTTCAAGGTTGCTATCGACATATTAGGTCCTAGTAACCCTGTTTTGTCCACAGGGAAACAGTTCCTACTGGTATACATCAACCTGGCAAAAAGATTCCCTGATGCAGTGCCGCTATCTCCTATCAAGACCGAAGCAGTCACTCAGGCCCTATTCGAAATCTGCTCCAGGGTCGGCTTACCTGAGCAGGTCACTTCTGACAATGGAAGTCAGTTTACAAGTAGGCATTTTTAGGCTTCCTGTAACCTCTTAGAAATGAAGCACATTCATATGAATGTCTATCGTGCCCAATCAAATGGAGCATGTGAACGCTATAATGGAACATTGAAGCGATGTTTGCGCAAGCTTCTGATAGATATATCCAGGCAGTGGGACAAGTACGTCCCCTCTGCACTTTTCTCCTTCAGAAACACGCCCCACGACACTACTGGATACTCGCCTTTCGAACTGATTTTTGGTCATAAGGCCAGAGGCCCAGCGGAATTCTTGGCAGAATGTTTGGACTCACCTACCATGGAGGATGACAATAGGGACGTCCAGGAGCATATTTTGAAGATTTTGTCCCATCTCAAAAAGGCCTGAAAAGCTGCACAAATAGCCATTATGGGTCACCAGCAGACTGCAAAGCTCCTCTTTTCACAAGCATGTCCAGGCGTCGTGCCCTGACACCAGGAGATCGAACACTATTACATCTTCCAACAGATACTCGCAAACTAATGCTATGCTGGAAAGGGCCATACACCATGGTACACCGTGTGACCCCCGACTATTACGTGTTAAATGTTGATGGCAATAACCAGAAATACCACATTAACCAACTGAAGCTGCATCATGAGGAACCGGAGGCCCACAAGGATCCTGCACAGGTACTCTCAGCAACCCCTAGAAGCGTCCCTTGCCTCCGAGGCTGCAGTATCACAGGTGGAGCCACAACTTACATCCTATATTGGAATACTACTCCCTTGCGTTGGAGACGGACTTACAGGAGCGGAGCTGTTCGGAAGAAGCCCCTCTTGCCGCAGCAACCGCCCTCCTAACGGAAGACGTAACCTTACCTTTTGATGATGGTAAGGATCCTGCCATTCCCAAACACCGAAAGGAAAGTGTGAGTACTTGCATTACTAACTCCAGACTGCAACCGAGTCAACAGGAACAGCTGAACATAATATTAGAGGACGAGAACATCTTCAAAGACCTCCCATGTGCTACCGCTACCCTTGAGCATTATTTCAGATTGACTGACCCAGAGCCATTTCGGGATTCCTATGGCCTTCCCCACCAGCTGTCCATACAGCAGAAGGGAGAGCTTGACACTTGGGGCCACCTCGTAATAGTTGAAAAGAGCATTTCACCTTGGTGTTCATCATCACCGGCAGTGCATAAGCGAGATGGCAGTCACAGGTTTTGCCTCAACTGTCGTAAGCTTAACTTTCGTACCATCTTTGATGGAAAGCCCATTGCCAACGCCGATCATATTTTCTCACTACTTTCCCGAGACCGCTACCTGTCCAAATTGGATCTGGCTAGTGGACTTTGGCAAGTCCCGCTGAGTGAGACTACCAACAAGCCTCTAACAGCATTTTCCACCAGATACGGTCTGAACCAGTTCAGGGTCATGCCTTTTGGTATGGCGAATGCCCCTGGCTGCTTCTGCCACCTCATGAGGACAGTATTGCAGGACCTCAACAATGTTTCATGCTCTATAGATGACATTCTGGTGCATTTTCAGGATTGGTCATTGCACCTCGCAACTTTTTGCAGTTCTCACCCGCCTGAAAAAGCATGGACTTCATTTAAAGCTTTCCAAATTCAATACTGGCTTCACACAATTGCAGTATTACGGCCACTTGGTCGGAGAAGGAGATATGTCCCCTTTTCATGACAAGGTGCAAGCTACTAAGGATATGGAGATACCTGCAACTGTCACTCAACTGAGATCACTCCTGGGTAGTGTTAGCTACTACCAACTGTTCATTCCACACTTTAATACTATTGCTGCTCCTTTACAGCAAATGACCTCCTCAAAGCAAGGTAAGACCTCCCCTATCCCATGGATAGACCAAACGGAGAGAGCATTTTTCAAGCTCCAAGAAGCATTGGCGGGTGAGCCAGTATTACAACTGATAAACCACAATTTTTTCTTTATCTTGCAGACCAACACCTCAGAGAAGGCCTGGGCACTGTGTTCTTGCAAGCACGGTCAGACAACCCAGCAGAAGTAGCTCCAGTGCAATGTGCAAGCTGCAGGCTCCGCCCTGCAGATAGGAGTTACTCCACCATGGAGAAGGAAGCTCTGGCAGCATACTGGGCCATAAAGAAATTTTAAGCCAATCTGTATGACCGACAATTTACACTCAGAACAGATCACAGTCCTCTCCTATACTTACAAACGGCAGACAAGCTGAATCCTCGGCTGAAAAGAAGGGCACTTTATCTGTATCTTTTCAAATTCACTGCCCAACATGCTAACCTAATAAGTCAATGGTCGTTATCCTCAAATGAGGAAGATGGTGCTTTTAGCCTCAGCTTAACTAGTCTGTAAAAATCACTTCTCTGATGAGTTATTTATTTTTATGTTTATCTTTTATATCTTTAATACTGTGCTCGTTTATTTTAGCTTACATACGTATTTCAGCTTGGTCATGGACTTGTAAAATGGGTTTTACTTAGTTTCCTTCACTATATAGTGTTTATACACCCTTGTGGAAAGAATCCATGTGTATTAACGTTATTCCTTATGGTAGACGAAGAAGAAGAAAAAGAATATTTCTTTTATTTTAGTTTTATAATACCCTTTTGTGAGACCCTGAAAGCCAGAACATGGTGGAAATATTAAGCTGAAGCCATTTTACATCCAGTTGCCACTAGGTTCAAAATTTTCCTTTTACATACATTGTATTTTTTCTTATATTATTATCTTATTGCCTTATTGCATGTGAAGAATTCTTAAACTTAAATATTGATATTTTCTCTGATATTTAATTGTGATTTAAATTTTCTTTAGATTTGAATTTTATCACATTCCTTTTATGTTTTGCATGTCACTTAACTTTTTTCTTTTTTATTAAGAATTTGTTCACTTTACTGATAGTATGATATGTTTCAGTGTGGATCTCATTTTTTTTTCACTTGTTCTTTTCCTTTAAATGGATCTCTCATCTCTCATAATAACACTGATCACCATAACTTCCTCTGTTCTATTTATTTATTTATTTATTTATTTATTTTTTTGCCTTCTGTAGTAGAATTTTGTTAATTCAATAATCTCTAGAAAGGGCCTTTGTGACAGTGTTTTGCTCCAAGTCACCAGAGTTCTTTATAGATGCCTTACTAGTTATTTTATTAACTTTTAACTGTTTTCTTTTCTTACTAAAATAATCTCACTCCTTGCATCTTTCAGATTATGATAATTTGCAATTCATATTTCAGTATATAGCTAATTTTAAATATATATATACTTTACTATTCTTATATGGGTAGAAAGCGTGAGCCATTACAATGTATCAGTCGCCCTCCTTTCCCTCTCTTCTCTGTTTTCTCTCGTGTAATAATGACATAGTAATGACATATCCTGTAAATACGTTGTTTACGCAGTTTTCTCGAGATAAAATTGCTCTTGCTGATAAATTTTGTTATATTATAAAATTTGCTCTTACTGTTAATTTATTATAAATTTTACCTTGCTGATATGTCATTATCCTGTCTAGATACATTTCAGTATCTTCTTTACTACTTGAATATTTAACATTCCTTCTCCTGCAACGCAAAAAACGCTCTGCAGATATACGCCAGGAACCTATTTTGCTCATAAATATTTCTAGTTTCTTTTGTTTGCTTCCGCCTGTTGCACCTAAAATGCCGTCTCTCCCTTGGATCTCTGTCACAACAGCCTGCCAGGGACCACCACAATAGTAAAAAAACCATTGGGAAACCAGTTACTGGTCTGAATAAACCCTACAGGCTGGCCAAATGATGATGTCACCAGGAGGGTTTTGATCCCTCTGAATTAGTGGCCAAACATCCCAGAAGCAAGATCACGCCTCAGCAGTCATGCTTACTCCAAACTTTTTTACATGGCGTCTTCACAGGAATTCATATGGCACAAACAAGATGAAAGATAGTGTATGGTAAAGCTAGTTGGTCATGCAAATTGGGACTTCGATAAACTGGTTAAATCTATTTCTGGTCAAATCCTAAGAAATTTTTCTCAGTTCCATTCCCATACAATACACACTATTGTAGATTACCTAACTGGAATCTCATTTGTCAAATTTTTAATTCCTTGATCTGGAAATTATCACTGATATACACTGATAAGAAATATCTTTCATTGCGTGTGCCCAGGTAATATTTCACCCTTAGAGGATTGCTCATTACCATGTAAAAATCTATCCCTTCTCCTAACGAATTCTAATATCATTTCACCCCTTTCTGTCATTGCAAATAAAGTCTTTTATGCTATAAATTGTAAATAATTCATAAGGTGGCTTTTGTCCATTTTAGCACTACAAACATTTCTTTTTAACCAAAATTTAATGAATACATATTTATCTCGTAGATTCTTCCTGTATCGTATGTAAAGTGTTTTACGATATAAATTGCAAATAATTAATAAGAAATTTTGCCATATTAACATTGCAAATGTTTCTTGTTAACCACAATTTAATGACATAATGCATATGTCTCGTCAATTCTTCATTTATTGTGAATAAATTGTTTTACGCTAATGACTGCAAATAATTAATTATTATGTATGCTCTTATGGAGGTGCAAAAATTTCTGGTTAGCTGTGACTAACCAATATATTTTCATCCAGTAGAATAATATTGGAAACTCATTATTTGAGTGCTCGTGCCTTCAGTTCCCATTATTAACGTTGTGTCATTTCTATTTCTGCAACTGCAGTGTCCACTAGTCTACTCTGCCTGTGTGACAGAGGTGATCTTCGAGTTGAGGCCAAAGTCTTGGCATCCCTTTGTGGTGCCGGGAATTGAAATCGTGCTCACCATCTCCGGGATTCAAGGCTGCATTCCATAAATTTCAATTTTTAAATTTGTTCCAGTTTTTCAAAATTCAATTTTTTTTAATGTGTCCTTGCATTTCCTAAATTAAGAGAAAGTTGAATTCTGAGTTTTATTTAACCGAGTAGTGGCATTAGGGTGTTCAAGTAATATCTCGCCTGTCTGATTGTGAATGCCTAACCGAGTTCAGAAACAGAGTCTTCTTAGTAAAATAGAATCTTACCAACATTCTTCCCCAACAAATAATAATAATAGTAACAATAATAATAATAATAATAATAATAATAATAATAATAATAATAATAATAATAATATATAATAATAATAATAATAATAATAATATTGCTGTGAGACAGAGAAAGCGCAAGCGAATGAAGAGGTTATTACTTTGGAGGAAGAGAGTGACAGTCAGAATGAATAGCATATGATGCTTTTTGTTCAATTGCATGAAATTTATGAAAAAGGAATGTATTGTACCCTTTAGCTTAAGGAATGAAACATTATATAATAGTAATACAAATAACATAATAGTAGGTAGCCAAAACAGTAAATAGGGAAAAATGCTTACCGGTGCTTATCTCTGGTTGGCTATTTGTTTACATCACCAGTTCCACTAGTTACTCAGGGAGAAGGTTAGGTTAGTGACTAGCTACGGGATCTACATTTTTCTTTTTTCTTTTTCTTTTATGAGTGTGACACGGTGACAGGCAAAGACCGCCCTCATCAATAAAGGCCTGGGCACGAGAATATACCAAGATGAAAGAAAATAAAAGGTTAAGGACAAGGCAAAGAGGAGGTAATGTCACACAAAGGAAAACGACGGACAGAAAAAACAGTCAAAATACAGAGGACCCAGAGATATAGAGGACTAGGCCCAGAGATGATGATAGATCTGCTTTTTGAATGATGAAATGTCATAAGAATTAGGAAAGTCAGAAGGAGGAAGAGAGTTCCAGAGTCTGGAGGAAGATAGGAAGCAGCAGTTGCTGCACCAACCAATCCGCGAGCTACAAATCTTCACACAGTACCTGCGAGACGAGGCCACTTGGTGAGTGTTACGTGGCCTCGGCAGTGGGAGGGATGCAACTCACCAACTCATCAGAGCAGCAATGTAAGTAGTAGCAATAGAAAAGAGAAAGGGAAGATACCTAATGGCGAAGAGAGAGAGAATCCAGATTAGAAGTAAGAGAAGGATCATTAATGAGTCTGACTGCCTTAGATTCAACCATATCAGGACCCAGAGATATGGAGGACTAGGCCCAGAGATGATGATAGATCTGCTTTTTGAATGATGAAATGTCATAAGAATTAGGAAAGTCAGAAGGAGGAAGAGAGTTCCAGAGTCTGGAGGAAGATAGGAAGCAGCAGTCGCTGCACCAACCAATCCGCGAGCTACAAATCTTCACACAGTACCTGCGAGACGAGGCCGCTTGGTGAGTGTTACGTGGCCTCAGCAGTGGGAGGGATGCAACTCACCAACTCATCAGAGCAGCAATGGAAGTAGTAGCAATAGAAAAGAGAAAGGGAAGATACCTAACGGCGAAGAGAGAGAGAATCCAGATTAGAAGTAAGAGAAGGATCATTAATGAGTCTGACTGCCTTAGATTCAACCATATCAAGGAGATAAGTATAAGAAGAAGCACCCCAGATGTGTGAGCAGTATTCTAAGCAGGGACGGATAAGACCTTTATATATTTTAAGTAACTGTAAAGAGGAAGAAAGAGCTATTAGTAAATATGAGCAATAGAGGTACTACAAGGCAATATCAGGAGGAATAGAGGCTAGAGCGAGACACAGGCACTCTTAGGTCTTATCCTGGTCAACACGCTTGGGGGAACTGGTGAAATTCCGAGAGCAGTGCTCGTTTGATGGTTTTTACTCTTCTTCTTTTTACATGTAGGATTTAATTCGGACGTCAATAGAAAGAGCTTAGTAACAATTTATATTTAGACTATATTACAGAACGGACAATTACGAACGCTCTAAAACTATGTGTAAAAAGACATGTGTCTCAGGCTATCCCAACTATCACCTCTGAACACACCAACAAAGTAGCTCATAGGTAGAGTCCGTGCATAAGGATTGACTATCGCAGTTGTGGTACTTGTATGGTATGTAAAATAGAAACATTATATGGCAAGTGGTACAAAAATTCATATGGCACCCATCATTACCAGTGGTCTTACCACTGAGAAACAAATAGAGGATTTTTCTTAATTCATCAGATGTACAAGAGGCATACAACAATCACCCCTTAATTCCTCAAGTGCCACAGAAATCTATTCCCACAACACTCACTGGTGGGATTAAAATACTTTCAGTCAAAGTTCTGAGCCGTGACAAATCGTAAATATGAGCAAATAGCGTCGTTTTTCAACAATCGAGTACTGATACAATAAAATATTTATTTTAACTACTATATTCAAAACTTACTGTGTAGCATACAGCATCCATGTAGCCTTGTCATAAGGAACGTTCATAATCCTGGTTAAGACTGATCTTGCACTAACAATATCAACAGATAATCTGGGAAAAGAAAATACTGCATAGTGATAATGTAAGGATGAGCATGATATATAATTCTCAATTACTTTTTATACATATATCAATTATAACCCATAAATCTTGTAAATAGGATATATTTGGCTTTCCTCCACACTGACTTCTCCGAGCAGAACTATTTTATCTGAATCTACATAAGATAGTTTCCAGAGAAGAAGGCCCTCCAAAAATGCATCAGTTCAGTTATAACTTTTCAGTGTAAAAGTAGTTGATAATTGGAATTCGCTAAGTGAGGAGGTAGTTAATGCTATCTCAATCCATAGTTTTAAGGACAGGTATGATAAGTATCACTAAGTAGAAAGTGGAACCGATCAGGAGACGGGAAGATACGAGCTTTGGGCCCTTTCCCATAAACACAATTAAGTAATCACAGAAAGTTCATAGAGAGAGCAAACAACAGATGTAAATAATAAATCCAGTATAATTAGAAACATTACCACCAGTCAGAAATAAATGGAGCAAAGTGAGCTTAATGGCCACTTCCCAACAAAGCTATACTTCTAACACGCATTGTTTTTCTAATCAGAGGAAACATATAGTTGACCAGTTAAACAAGACGCCCCAGTGAGCCATTTCACAAAAGCATATTTTTTTTGCAAATAAAAAACTAATACACTTACCAGAAGAAAATAGTTATAAAACACCGAATAGGATGCTACAAGGAAAATTACTTAACATAAAAATTAGTGATGGATAAATTACATATAAATATAAATGTACATACCATTGTATATCACTGTTTGAATCGCCACAATCTATATATCACAATGTGCATAGCTATACAAATTTTAAAGAAGTTTACAAATATTCTTATGTTTCATGCTAGTTCCTGCAATAGGACCCCTGACGTCATGGATACAAAGTACTTAGACAAACTCTCTCGCATGCATGCTACAGGCTTATCCTTACCATACACCTGATGGCTAAAAGGCTCACATGTGAATGGCAAAACTATTATTCTCTTTCATTAATTGGACAAATCTTCTACTTTAAGCTTTCCTCTATTGATCTACAGAGAAACCTTTCGATGAGGGAGTCCCCATCTACTGGTGTAAATTACTCTCCACTAAGCAGGTGCCATGCTGGTATTAAGAGACTAATTACCATGAGAGAAAAAAGGAAATATGGGCCTTTAAACTTTTAACATAAATTAAAAGTAATGAGCTTCATTTCCCATACTTTATAATTCAAAACTAACATCGAGACCTGAAATGTACACAGAGAAGTTAAAAATAATCTTGAAGTAACTCCTTGATTTCAGTATAACTACTCAGTTGCAATAGTGTAGTCACCGTGGCTGAAGCGGTAGCATCTGCGAATTTGAGGCGTCAGGTCAAGGGTTCGCATCCTGTTACGGTCTGAGGTTAGCAAGGGCATGCACTCAGGGTAACGATTACATCTGCCAAAACAAGTCCTTTCACAAGAAGGCAACTGTCCCAGCCCTTGGTAGAAAAGGGAGTCCGTGACATAAAACCGGAAAAAATAAACATAGTTGCAATAGCCAGCCATTATATACAATACATTTCCCACTTACACTATGCATTTTATATAGTTATTCGAGATAGTTACCTTTGAAGCCAAAGACGTTGGTGATATATTCTTCAGAAAGCCACATAGGCAACAGGGAATGATAAACTAACAGCAAACATTTACCAGAATAATAGTCTAGAGATACAATCCAAAACCCCAAGTAACTATAGCACAAGACAATAGCATGATAAACGGCTAAGCAACTACTGACTGCTTTAATGACTCCCACCCTTGACTAAAACTTGCATAAAATTCAGGAAACACGACTGTGCAAACTCACTTACCCAAAAAAGGAAAATTTGTAGTAAAGGCTTCATTACAACCCTACGCCCTTAAAAAATAATTTACAAAGAAATTTAAATTTCCCTTTCAAGATTTTCTTCCCGCTTCTAAAATGAGAGTAAGTTGCTGGATTGTAGAGGAGCTCCTTGTGATAAACGTAAAGGAGTTAGATACCCCAGGATGCTGTGAAACCGTAGGCTACATCTTTGTTGGAAATAGTGAGCTCAGCACGTGGCAGAGGCTGGTTCTTGAGCATCTTTGAAGTAACAGATGAAGGTGGAAAAAATTGCACAAAAGACACTGGTGTTCTAGTAAAGATGATATGGTCTTGATGCCTACTGACAACTTCCCCCATAGGCAGAGTACAGCAATATGAAAGAGCCCCAATCTGTTGATCAATATTGGGAGGAATCCACTAAGAACCTCCAGAAAAGTTGTGAATCAAAAGAGCAAACTCGATGACTAAGGTTAGATGTCTAGGAGTTCAAGTGATTACCTAATTGTGTTTACAGGAAAGAGCCCAAAGCTCGTTCCCGTCCCCTGAGTGGTTCCATTTTCTACTTAGTGATACTTATCATACCTGTCCTTAAAACTATGGATTGAGATAGCATTAACTACCTCCTCGCTTAGCCAATTCCAATTATCAACTACTCTTACACTGAAAAAGTATTTCCTTACATCCTGCAAAGAAGTTTTCTTATGAAGCTTCAAACTATGACCTCTAGTTCTAGAGCCAGCCATATCAAAATATCGATCCCCATCCACTCTATCATAACCATGAAGGAATTTAAAGACTGTCACTATATCCCCCCTCAATCTTCTAGCTTCGAGTGATGGTAAGTCTAATTCCCTCAGCCTCTCATCATAACTGAGATTACGTATTTCTGACACCAGTTTAGTGGCATGTCTTTGAACTTTTTCAAGCTTAGCTATGTGCTTTTTCAAGTGCGGATTCCAAAAGGGAGCTGTATATTCGAGTTTTGGCCTCACATAGGTTACATAAATATTTATGAACATTTCCTTGTCCATGTGCCTGAAGGCTACCCTTACATTTGATAAGAAGGCATATGCTGCCCTTACAATGCCATTTATATGTATTTCTGGAGATAAATCTGCCAGTATGTTTACTCATAGATCTCACTCATTTTCTGTCTCTTGAAGTTGTACTTCAGCCACCGAGTAGTCAAGCTTGGGCCTTCTTGCACTTGTACCTACACTCATTACCTTACATTTTGAAGTATTGAATTTCATTAGCCATTATTCTGTCCACTCATGCAGACTATTTAGATCTTCCTGAAGTTCTCTACCATTGCTCCTGTTTACTACTTTCTTCACAATCTTTGCATCATCTGCAAACATATTCATGAATGAATTTACAGAGTCTGGTAGGTCATTTACATATACAAGGAACAAAAGTGGCACTAATATTGAACCCTGTGAAACTCCACTACTAACTCTTCTCCTTCAGACACTGTCTTACTCTGTTCCCTTCCTTCTAAGTACGTTTTTATCCATTCCAAGACATTTCCACCTATTCTAGCCATTGCTTGCAGCTTCCTAATAAGTCTCCCATGTGGAACAGTGTCAAACACTTTCTGGAAGTCTAGGAATATGCAATCTGCCCAGCCCTCTCTTTCCTGTAAGATTTGGCTTACCTCATCATAAAATTCTAATAAGTTTGTTACTGTTGATCTACCTCTGAAGCCATGTTGCCTCACTGACAAAAGTTGAAGGATTCCAAGTGAAGAGAGATGTGTTTAATTAGTAGTTTCTCCATAACTTTGCAAACTATGCTGGTCAAGGAAACTGGTCTATATTTCAGAGCCGTATCCCTCCTTCCCTTTTTGAAGATAGGTATCACGTTTGCTTGTTTCCAGCATCTTGGAATCTCCCCTGACTTCAGTGACTTTTAAAATATGATACTTAGTGCCACTGATATGGAGTTTGCGCATATTCTAAGTATATAATGGGATATATCATCAGGACCTGTAGCTTTATGAACATCAAAATCCATCAGCGCTTTGCATAGCTCTTTGGCTGTAAGGTTGATGTTCTCTAATACCGGCCCTTGAGCTTCTATCTCTGCAATCTGAGGGGGTGGGGTATTTTCTACTGTACATACTGACTGAAACTCCTTGTTCAATTCTTTGCAGATCTCTTCATCCGTCTCAGTGATGCTTCCATCCGTTCTCTTAAGCCTTAAAACCTGTTCTTTTACCTTCAGTTTTCCTCTGATAAAGCTGTAGAAAAGCTTGGGATTTCCTTTAGCCTTCCTGGTGATGTCCCTCTCATAGTCTCTCTCTGCCTCTCTTCTTTTACTTAGGTAATCATTTCTTGCTCTTTTGGGTAGGTTTACCAGGCATTTATGTTTTTTCTCCTCCTATACCTTTTCCAGCATTTGTCTCTCCACTCCTTAGCTCTTTTACACTCATTATCGAACCATTTCTCTTTGGCATGAATTACACCACTTTGGTGACAGGTATGCAGCAATCTACTATCTTCCCATATTTCTCACAAAAGATGTCATACATTTTTTGTACAGATTTGTTGTAAAATAAGGTTCTCCAGTCAATAACTGCAAAAAGCTCACTCATTTTGATGTAGTCTCCTTTCAGATAGTTCCTCCTCATGTCCTCAGTGCCTCTACTCTCAGGCAGAATATTTTCAATGATATACTCCATCAACAACACACAGTGGTCACTCTTTCCAATTGGTGGTTCATACTCAATTTTTTCAATATCCAACACATTATCTGTGAATACTAGATCAAGTAGTGATGGCTCATCCCCACCCCTGGCCCTCGTTGGTTCCATTACATGTTGGTGTAGGAAATTCCCTTGTAAGCATTCTAGGAATCTTGCCCCGAATGAGTCCTCACCACTGTGTGGGTCAAAATTTATCCAATCTATCTCTTTAAGATTAAAATCTCCCATAATCAAAATCCTACATTTTCTTTCCAATGCCATGTTAACAACTGAGTTTATGACTTCAATAGTACCTATATGACTTTCCTCATAAACTTCTAGCCTATTTTGGTTCCTTGGTGAGTTATATACAACAGTTATTATAATGTTCTCTGACCCAGTATTTATGCAAGCAACAAGAAATTCCTTGAACTCACTTTCTATAGCCAAGTTCATTTCTTCAACTGAATCCTTTCACTTATGAGCAGTGCTATCCCACCACCAGTCCTCTCAGATCTTTCAACCCTTAATATTCTGAAGCCCTTAGGAAAAACTGTGACACTGTTTATGTCTTCACTCAACTTAGTCTCTGTAATTGCTACTATATCTGCCTTACTGTTGTGAATCCTATCTTTTAATTCTACTGCCTTACCAGCTAATCCATCAGCATTTGTGTATAACAATCTTAATGAGGCCCCATCCCCCGATCTTCTGTCATTATCTTCTTTATCTCCCCTTAGTCTGAAAGAACTCTGAAATGAAAATTTTTCTTCTCTTCTTCATTTCTTTCCTCATTTAACCTTCTTGCCTTTCCAACAAGTTTTTGATCTTTCCCATCTCTTCCTGTGTTCTGTATCATCTAATGAACACTTCTTTGAATTCTTGAAGGTCTTTTAGACTTTTTTTCTCATCAATATTTCCCTACATGTTTCCCCTCTCTCAAAGATTACTTTTGTTGATCTCTGTTTTCGTTCCCTCGAATATTTGCCTAGTTGGTGAATGCTTACAATATTCTCAGGACCACAAACTACTCCAAGCTTTCTTATCAGGTCTACAACCCTAGCTTTATTTTCTTCAAGTCTCCCCTGCCATGTAGGCTCCTGGGATTCACTTATGCCTGAGATTACCACTGTCTTCTCTTTATCAAATGCCTGTTTAATCAGTGGATTTGCCCTTTCCATCACAACATCTTTCATTTTTTCGATAACTCTCTCTTTATAGTCAACTGTTCGTATGTTTTACAGTGCCACCACCTTTACAGCCTCTTTTACTGCCACATTCCCCTTTAGTGCATCAGCAAAGGAAGTTTTCATGGCATCATGTTCCATATTCAGCTCCTGGAACTCTTTTCTAAACTGTTCAAAGTTTTCCTTAATCTGGACATTCCAAGCTGCAATCTTGTCTCTCTCAGAAGAGAGCAGTGAACCAACATCTAATTCATTTAGGTTGTCATTCAGCTG
Source organism: Halocaridina rubra (assembly GCA_037179515.1). NCBI lineage: Eukaryota > Metazoa > Arthropoda > Malacostraca > Decapoda > Atyidae > Halocaridina > Halocaridina rubra. Next base: position 22,784 of record JAXCGZ010020949.1, on the reverse strand, counting down.
TTTGTTGTTATCTTCTTGTTTAGAAATTCTGGTTTCTAGTTCCCTCTTTTCCCCTTCCAGCTTCTTTATTCGTGTTTCTAGTTCTTTTCTCTCCTGCCCTTGTGCTTTATTTGCTTCCTCCAAATGTCTTATTTCCTCTCTGAGTGTTTCATTCTCTTTCATTTCTCTATCCATATTTTGAATGTTATCATCAAAGCTTATAACCATTGCCTCTAAATCCTTGATTTTCTCTTTTAATAACCTAATAGCTACCCCTCCTCCCGACCCATGTGGGAGAGGTTTGGGACAGAGATGGCCTCATTTTTATGTTTTCCCTTTCACAGAATATAGAAAGAAGAAGAGAAAGAGAAAAAAAGAGAAAAACTTTTATTTAAGCTTCACACAGAATTTTTATATCTTCATATTAGTACTATTTATTGACTCAATTTATCTGTTTTCTGGTAACACACATCCTAACTTAAAAATCGGACTTTGGTAATTTGAGGAAAAAAAAGAAAAAAAATGCAAACAAAAACAACAGTGTACTTGAAGGAAAAGTCGAATTTGTATCTGAGGAGACACCCACATGTTTCTGCTATATATTCTTCTTAACTGATAAACTCACTTGATAACCAAGATATGTTATCACAGGATCAGACTTTACATTTAACTCTATATACAAAATAAAAAATAACAAAAGAGAAAGCTAAAAGAAAAGAAAAAAGTTGAAGAAAATAAGACAGCTGTGCTACTTGGCAACTTAACTCAGTACTGTTGACAGGTGTATTTTTGGTATATATTTAATTATTCAATAATTTCGTGTATCAAACTATCAAATTAATATAAATGGGAAGGATACTGATTTTAACAATATATGGAACCACAGGATCAGGTAAACGGCTCAAGCAGGTTGTTTACCAATCACTATTAGAAACCATATATGTAGGCAATAATAGATCAAAGTGGGAATGTAACTGTCAACCAATCTGCAGCCCTGCTGGAGGTACACTTGCATTATGTGGTATTATTATGCAGTTGAAAAGAAAACCATATGTGGTAGGCTTGTGCAGAACTGTGGTGATATTAAGTAACACCATAGTTCTTTGCAAAATCTTGGAATTCCTGTGAGGTAAAACAAGGACCATTATCAGGTACAATAATAATGGGAAGACCAAACTGTGCAAAAAAGTGGCGAAGATTCTTAACAGTCTCTTTTGCAGTAGGACCTGAACTAGTTTAGATATCGACCCATTTAAAGTGAGCATCAACAATTATTAGAAAGTAGCAACCATTTACTGCACCAGCAGATTCTACACAGATTCTACAAGGTCGCAGTTCTTCTTTGGGAGTTAGTGCACATTGGGATAGATGCTTTAGGCTGCATCTCTGAACTAATTTAGGAGAATGTTTACTGGTGGGTTGGTCGTTCCCTTGAGTGTAAGTGATATTCCAAAGATTATATCACCAAAGTATACAGCTCCAAAGACAACTCTCAAATAACCCCATGAAGTGCATAGTATATGTAGTAGAAAGTATATAATGTAGGCTATAGTTGCAGCCCATTGAAAGTAGTTATCTCCTAAATATGAAAATTAGGATACTACTTCATTTGTGATAAGAAGAGGATCACGATATGACTAAGATAAAGATTAAGAATAATATTACAATTAGAAGATTAAAGTTGTTGGGTTGCCATTCTCTCTGCAGTCTGTACTAGAGTGCTAATTAGTGTTTGTTTGGTTACCTATTTTTCTAACTATGCTGATATTACTAGATTTAGTTAAAATGGCTGTTATTGCTACTATTGACAATCTGGTAAGTCATTGGAATATATTTTTAGATACTGCAGCAGATTAGAGCTGAAGGAGAAAGTGTCCACTTTTCTAATCCTAGTGGGTTCCAAGGATTTGCTCAAGCAAAAATTGTCTTGCACTTACACAGAGATACTGAGATATTCTCACTACAAATCTAAGGTTGTTCTTATCTTTGGGAAATTCAAGTTCTATTCTTGAACTCAAAAGTCAAAGAGTCTAATCCTGACTTTATTACCAATCTTAAGATGCCTTCACACACATGTGACTCAACCAACTTAAGTTATATCCCACATTACAACTTTGTGATGGACCTGGCTGATAAGAACACTCAACATTTATTACCAGCAGAGACAGAGCAGACTTTCAATAAGGCTGTTGACATAGCTACTGCACATGAAGCGTCTTTTAGAGACAAGCATGCAATGGGTGAGGGGAAGTGTCTACCACATTAAAGATCACATTCAAGAGCATGTTTCATGTCATTTTGCTCAAGGAACTTATGGTAAACAGCTTAAAAAGAAGCCTGCAGCATGTGATAAGCCCAAGATTCCAAGTTTAAGCAGTGATAAGTACCACTGGAGGATGTAGTGTCCTTTTAGAGATATAGAAAGTTTTCTTTGCCGGAAAAAGGGACACCTCAAGAATATGGTTCTTTGCTATATCAAAGAAATCTCCTTAAAATATTCAGATTTCTAACTCTAAAGCATATATATATTCTTCTAAAAGGAAGAATTTGCTTCCAGGGCTACTTCATGTTATTACTTTGCATTATCTATTTTAAGATACTAAGGTGCAATATATTAAAGTTGATGCATTTTTAAATGATGTATGGGTTAACACTGAATTAGACACTGAAGCAACCCATTCTCTAATTTCAATGTTTGCCTTTGAGTGTGTGTGGCCTACAAGAATTGGAAACCCTATGCTGCACCCCTCTACTGTGAACTTGAGGCTTTATGGTGGTTCTCCACTAAAAGGAGCAGGTGATACTTATGTTTTCTAATCTACAAGACAATCCTCACTCCTGAAAAGCTAGAATTATCATCGTTGTTGAAGAAGGGCCTTGCCTACTAGAGTAGGATCTAATTCAAAAGTTAAGAGTTGATCAGCGGGAATCTAGCTCAGATACACAAAATTTCGCTCTATACGGAACATTTGTTGAGATTCTCCAATTTTTTTGTTTTACAGACAAGCTCTTGATGTGGACCTTACTATAACTCCTAAATTCTTTAAAGGTCACACTATACCTAATGCACTTCAAAAGGAAATGCCTCAGAAGTTGAGCAGGTTAGAGAAGGAGGGTGTCATTTTTCCTGTGCGTCACTTGCCATTGACAGAAACTAATTGCCTGTGCTAAAACCAAATGGCTCAGTCAGAATTTGTGGCATCTACAAACTGACATTTACAGAGCAACTCGCCTAGACACCTAGCAAATACCTAATCTACAAGATATGGTCAGTGACCTATTAGGCTCTAAAGTTATCACCAATTTAGACGTGAGCCGAGCCTATGATCAACTATTTTAGAAGAGGAGCCAAAGAAGTACATGGTGATGAACTCTCATAGTGGCCTGTTCAAATACAACAAAGGTTTTAAAGTTATCATTAAGGTGGACATGAAGCAAGCCTAATTTTGGAAGAGGAGCCAAAGAAATACATTGCTATAAATACTCATTGTGGTCTGTTTAAAGACAACAGTATGTTTAGGAAGTTTACCAGTTCCAAGCCCAAAACCCACCACACAACACCAACCCAGCTCCTAACACGCAGATCACACCTCCTGCAGTTTCCACCCCTACACCAACTCCATCCACCCCATCACACAACACTCACACTCTTACCATCCCCCCAAACAACACTCACACTCCCACCATCCCCTCACGCAACACTCACACCAACACCTCCACCCCATGCAACACTCAAACACGCAATACGGTCACATGCAACACTCAGACCACACACACACCCGCTCACCACACCAGGTCCTGGGACCCCAGACTTAAATCCCATACCCCCACACCCCAACAGCCTATCCAGACACTTCCTCTGCCTCCTCTTCCCAACAGCAAACCCTCTTCACAGTAAATGAGCTCACCAACATTATTATTCAAGCCATACAGGCAGCCGTCCGACTCCTCGAAACCAAAGCCTCTCCTCAAGATGCCTACAATCAAGTCGTCAAAGTACCCCATTCCGTTGTCGCCCAAGCCCTCGTCTCCAGAACCCACCATCTTGGGATCCTACACTGGAACGCCCAGGGTCTCAGACACAAGGTACAACATCTTGAAGGCATTGCCAAGGCTGACAACATAGATGTCATCATGGTTCAAGAAACCCTGTGCACAGAGCAAAACACTCCAAAAATCTCAGGATACAGAGGATTCTACCAGCACTGGTCTCCAGGGGAGAACAGAGGTAGCGCCACCTTCATCAGGAAAAACCTGCTAGCCAAGGAAATAACCCGACCAGTCTACTGCGGCGAAGATGTCCACGTCCTCGCTGTTAACATTAAACTTCAGGGCAGCTGCATAGATCTGTACAACATTTACAGACAACAGGATGGTGACTTAGACCTGACTACCCTCTTCGGGCTAGCCAGTCATCGTGATTTGGTAATGGGAGGCGACTTCGATGCGCACCATCTAATATTCAGGTATGAGCGCCCCTGTGCTGCATGCAGACACATCATGAGCCTGCTGGACGACCAAGAAGACATCTCCCTTCTCAACAATCATGAGCCAACTCATGATAGAGGTGGAATACTGGACCTCACCTTTGTCTCCAACTCCCTAAAGCAAGACGCCACATGCAGAGTTCATCCCCTGGTCACAAGCGACCACTACGGGATCCATCTCACGCTGCCAATTCCTGAAATATTCCAAATCCCTGCTCCTCCCCCTTAATGGAATTTCAAGAAGGCCGACTGGGGCTGATTCCAGGAGCACCTCAGCGATTGGTTTTCTGCCTACACACCATCTGAAGACATCGACCAAGCAGAGGCCGAGCTAGTCAATGCCCTGCAAGCTGCAGCAAACTCCTCCAACCCCTTCTGTAAACCACAACACACCACTCATCGGGACAGATGGTACTACTGTGACAGAGTTAAAGAACTCAATCACCGGCTCAATGTCATCCAGAAAACGCACAAGAAATGTTGCACTGAAGACTCCTACCGCACTCTCCAGGCAGTCAAAGAACATGTCCATGAAGAGACATGCAACATTAAGAGGAGAAAATGGCTAGAGTGGTGTTCCACCCTAGATGCTCACACCTCTGTGGGCCAGATGTGGAGGAGCATTAACTCGTTTGTTAAATGTAAACCTCCTAAAATCATCCCCCGCAGGGATCCTAGCAGAGCAGCAGAAGAACTCTCCATCAAATTTGCGGATAGAGCAAGCTCCAACCAGCTCCCCATCACCACCAGAACAACTCTTCAGGACCTCACCACTGCAAGATGGGAAGAAATAGAAGAGGCCATCAACACTGAAGACGAAACAGATGCCCCATTCTCTCTGACTGAACTACTAAGAGTAAGCAAAAGCTCTAAGAACACAGCTCCAGGTGCTGATAGCATCACATACATATTGATTCAAAATATGGGCCCCCAAGGGGAGCTTGCTCTGCTCTCTCTGATCAATTCGACATACACACGAAGAATCAGACCAGCCTCATGGAACAGAGCAGACATTCAGATCATCCCAAAACCACAAGACCCTGACAACCCTCGCCCCATCTCCCTCCTATGCTCCCTGAGCAAGACGGCAGAAAAGATGGTACTTAACAGAGTCCGCTGGAAATTCCCACCCTTCCCAGAAAACAAGTTTGCCTACCAGCCTGGCTTAGGCACCTCAGAATGTATAGCCTCCAAGAAGGCCTTTGAACTAGCCAATGTGCCGGCGATACTCTCAGCTCTCGTTTCAAAGCAGATCAAAGGTAACCTTCTCTCATGGATCAAGCAGAGTCTACAAAACCATAGTGCACGTGTCAAAGTAGATGGGCACTACTCCACCTACAAAAACCACAAAAATGGGACCCCCCCCCAAGGTGGAATCCTTAGCCCCTTCCTCTTCAATTGTCTCATGGAAAAACTCATGGACATCGCACTACCACAAGGAGCCAAACTCTTCAACTATGCGGATGACTTTGCCCTTGTCACAATAGGCGACAGAAGCTCTAACAAGACACAGCGCTGCCTCCCCAAGATTCACCGAGCCTCCATCTCCCTTGGAGTTAAAATCAATGCCCGCAAAACCAAGGCCCTTCCCATCCACCAGTGGAGACCAGACACTAATCTGGTCATAGGCAATGAGCATGTGGACTGGGTAACCAAGCACCAATACCTGGGTGTAATCATCGATGGCAGACTAACCTTTGGACCTGAAATTCAACACTTGCGCGACAAGTGCAGCCAGCGACAAGCGGTCCTTCGTTGGATGTCGGGCCTCTACGATGGTGCATCATTTAATGTCCTCAGAAGCTTCTATGTACAAGCCATATGCAACCTCATAGATTATGCTTGTCCCACACTCTGGCCACTAAAAGACCAAAAGTGGGACAAGATAGAAGTAATTCAAAACAACGCCATGCGTACCATGCTAGGAGCCCCCATGTGGATCAAGAGAGAAAACATCCAGATGGAATCAGGACTCACACCACTCAAAGTCAGAGCTCAGCAAACAATGACCCTCTTTGTGGTCAAAACCACCACTGTCCAATATAAATACCTCGCTGGCACAAATCTCCATCTAGCCCTCAATTGCCACCCCAACCACCATCCTAGAACCTGGGCAGACAAGGTTTGCGCTAGTCTGCAAGCACTGCCAGTCAAGAAGAGCATCCTAGCCAAGACACAGGACACTCCGCTTCCTGAATACTGATGCCCACCCCAACGGAATGACCAACCACTCAACATAAAGATCACGCTCCCTGACAACCCCAGAAGCTTGGTAAACCCACTTGTCCTTAAAAACATATACAAGGACAATTTTCAGAGCTGGAGCAGGCCAAACTCTCAAGTCTACTACACTGACGGTTCAGTAAATCAAGAAACTGGAGCCTCAGCCGCCACCTTCACCACTGGAAACCACTTCCTATCCCGGAGACTATCAAACTCCTGCTCATCGCTCCAGACTGAGCTTGTTGCCATAGCCAATGCCCTCGACTTCTTCATCCAGTAAGGAGCTGACCATGCCCTAATTCTCTCTGACTCTAAAGGCGCCTTACAGGCCATCAAGAAACCACTCCTCAGAGACAATGTACGTATCATCACCACCATCCTCAGCCACTACCACAGGACAACCAGCCTTGGAAAAGCCATCACTCTTGCCTGGATTCCCAGCCACATCAGCATCAAGGGAAATGAGGAAGCCGATCAAGCCGCCAAACAAGCCACTCTTAGAGCAAAAATCCAAATATCTCTGCCTCCTGGGATTCAACAGATAAAAAACAAAGCCACCAAGTCACACCTTAATGCCTTAATAACCAAACACAACCTGTGCACAAACATTGGCTCCCCCTACACTTGGTGGTACAAAGCCACCACTGATCTTCAGCGAATCACCCTGCCTAAGAACCTTCGACGAAGCACGGCAGTCAATGAGTACCGTCTGAGACTCGGATACAAGTGCACCTGGCGAATAGTGGATGATATCATCAGGGAATGTACCTTTTGCCAGGTAGCCTCACCACATCCACTGCTCCATTACTTCCTCGAATGTGATTCCTTTTCAGAAATTCGACGGAAAACCGGTGCCCCCGCAACATCCAGAGAAGATCCAACTGCCCTTCATGTTGCTAGCTCCATTATCAGACTAGCAACAAACAACTACATGAACAGTCTACTAAATATCATCAGTCAATACCCTCCACCAAGATAACCACGTAATAACTCTCTCTCACCACCAACACAGGAATTCATTAAAATTATTTGATGAAAACTAATAATCCTCAACTGAACAATTATGTTTTCCATTATTTTTACAGTTTTGCACAACCTCACCTACGGGCCAAAATAGGAAAGTCCGATCACCCTCACGAGTGAATACCACCAACAATAACCAGATTTCACCCCACCTCCGTGCCAAATAGGAAAGCCCATTCGCCCTCAAGAGCAAATACCACCTCCAATCAACAAAATCTTACCCCACCTGCAGGCCACAAGGAAAGGTCCGCTCACCCTCAAGGGATAACATCAAAGAAAAAAAAAGTGTTCTGCTAAATAGATGAGGTTTTTATCAGTGATCCCACTGAGCAAGAACACTACTAACAACTTATGTTAGTCTTGTCTAAGCTACAATCAGTTTATTTTAAAAACCAGGGACTTAGATGTTAACAGAATGATGGTTACATAACTACTGACTACTCTAATAACTCCAATCCTTGACCAGAATTTGCACAAAATTCAGAACACAGGACTGCACAAGATCAACTATCCTAATATTCTGCTTATGGCTTTACCCCTTCTCTCTGTTAACAGATATACAGTTTTTTCTCTGTCGTTCGTTATTGTTATCGATATCCATCCCTGAGGGTGGTTGGGCCTTGGTGGGCCCACAGGTGGGATTGTCTGGATCTGGAATAAATCTGTGAAGATAAGAGGAAACCGAGGTGTTCTGCTCAGAATTAATATTCTTCTTCAATTTTTGAGTTGCCTTGTAGAGAGGAGGGGAAAAGTCCAGATAGGATAGGGGTGAAGAAGGGAGAGGCTATGGCACCCCATGCACACTTTTAACCCCTATAGGACCACCAGGAAGGAAGGGCAACAGAAACTAAACAAAAACAAACGAACATGCCAAAATAAAAAAAAAATGGATGAACAAAATACGGAAGAAAAAAATTAATAAAATGAAGGGGGTCTTGCTGATGACCAGCAAGAACGAGGTTTCCTTTTGGAACCACACCAGCATGTGTTGGGCTCATGCTGGAGAGGTTGAGGAACAGGTTTTCAATCTCATGAGCTCATGTCTTGACAAAGAGCATGAGTTGTTGCCTGGTTATCTAGGAGGAGGGTACTGACTGAAGATGTTCAGTAGGCTGTCCATGAAGTTCATTGTTACTATTCTGATTATGGAGCTAGTTACATGAAGGGCATTGGGATCTATGCTAGGTGTTACAAGGGTACTAGACTTTTGTAGAATTTCAGAAAAGGCTTCACATTCGGGATGTAGTGGATGCAGCAAGGATTTCTGACAGAAGGTGCACTCCCTCACAACATCTTCCACTATTTAGCAGGTGCACTTATAACCAAGTTTCAGACGGTGTAAGTTGACTGCTGTGCTTCTGCAGTGGCTCTTGGGCAGGGTGCTGCAGTGAAGATTGGTGGTGGCTTTGTACCACCAGGTGGAGGGAGAACCCGTGTCAGTGCACAAATAGTGTCTGGCTAGTAATAGGTTGAGGAGTGACCTGGAAGTTGGGCTCATGCTGGAGAGGCTGAGGAACAGGTTTTCAACCTCATGAGCTCATATCCTGACAAAGAGCATGAGTTGTTGCCTGGTTATCTAGGAGGAGGGTACTGACTGATGATGTTCAGTAGGCTGGCCATGAAGTTCATTGTTGCTATTCTGATTATGGAACTAGTTACATGAAGGGCATTGGGTTCTATGCTAGGTGCCACCAAGGCACTAGTCTTTCGTAGAATATTAGAAAAGACTTCACATTCAAGAATGTAGTGGATGCAGTAAGGATTCCTAGCAGAAGGTGCACTCCCTCATGACATCTTCCACTATTTACCAGATGCACTTATAACCAAGTTTCAGACGGAGTAAGTTGACCGCTGTGCTTATGCGGTGGCTCTTGGGCAGGGTGCTGCACTGAAGATTGGTGGTGGCTTTGTACCACCAGGTAAAGGGAGAACAGCTGTCAATGCACAAGTAGTGTCTGGCTAGTAATAGGTTGAGGAGCGACCAGGAAGCTTTGGTTTTCATCCGGATAGTCCCAGGAGGAAGGGATATTTGAATCTCTACTCGGAAAGAGGCTTGTTAGGCCGCTTGGTCAGTTTCTTCATTTCCCTTGATGCCGACATGGCTGGTAACCCAACCAAGAGTGATAGCTTTTCCAATGCCGACTGCCCTGTGGTAAAGGTGAAAAATCCTGGTAATAATTATCACATTATCTTTATGGAGTAGCTTCTTGATGGCCTGTAGGGCATGATCAGTTCCCTGCTGGAAGAAGAAACTGTGGGCATTGTCTATGGTAAACAGCTCATTTTGGAGGGAGAAGCTGGAGTTTGTCAGCCTCCGAGATTGGATATGGTCTTCGGTGGTGAAGGTGGCAACTGAGGCTCCAGTTTCTTGATTGACTGAGCCGTCAGTATAGATTTGGGAGTTTGGCCAGCTCCAGCTCTGAATTTTGTCCCTGTATGTGTTTTTAAGGACAAATGGGTTAACTGAGCTTTTGGGGTTGTCTGGCAGCTCAATTTTTATGTCGAACGGTTGGCTGTCCCATGGAGGAGGGCATCGGTAGTCAGGGAGCAGAGTGTCCTGAATCTTGGCTAGGATGTCTTCTTTGACTGGCAATGCTTGCAGACCGGCACAGACCTTGCCTGCCCAGGTTCTTGTAGGGAGGTCCAGATGGTGATCGAGGGCTAGCCGGAAGTCGGAGCCAGCGAGTTAAGGACATTGAGCCGTGGTGGTTTTGGCCACTGAGAGAGTTAATCTTTGTAGAGATCTAATTTTAAATAGCTTGAGGTTGGATTCCAGCTGAAGGATTTCTCTCTTGGTCCACACTGGGGCTCCTAGCATGGTCTGCAAGATAATATGTTGTATTACTTCTATCTTGGTCTTTCAGTAGCCAGATAGTGGGACATGCATAGTCTACAAGACTCCGTATGGCAAGTTCATAGAAGGTTCTGAAGAGACTGAAAGATGAGCCATCGAAAAGGCCCGACATCTGTCGAAGGACAGTTTGGCGCAGTTTACATTTGTCATGCAAGTGTTGCATCTCGTGTCCGAAGGTTAATCAGCTATCAATGCATACACCAAGGTTGAGGTGTTTGGTAACCCAGTCCACAGGCTTATTGCCTATGACCAGTCTAGTGTCTGGTCTGCAATGGTGGATGGGGAGTGCCTCGGTTTTGAGGGTATTTATCTTTAGTCCAAGGGGAATGGAGGCTTTGTAAATCTTGGTGTGGCCGTGCTGGGTCTTGTTTAAATTCCTGTCGCCTCTTGTGATGAGGGCAAAGTCGTCAGCATAATTGAAGAACTTAGCTCCAGGTGGTAGCATAGTGTCCTTGATTTTCTCCATGAGATAGTTGAAGAGGAAGGGGCTGAGAATTTCACCTTGGGGAGTCCTGTTTTCATAGACTTTATAGGTGGAATAATGCCCTTGAACTCTGACTCAAGTGCTACGGTTTTGTAGACTCAGCTTGATCCAGGAGAGGTTTCCTTTGATCTGCTTAGCAACCAGAGCAGAGAGTATAGATGGTACATAGGCAAGTTCAAAGGCCTTCTCTAGATCAAGAAAAACGATGAATCCTCAATGACCATTGATGAATGATAGCATGGAAGCTATGCATTCTGAGGTGCCTAGGCCTGGCTGGTAAGCAAACATATTGTTGTGGAAATATGGGCACTTCCAACAATGTCTGTTAAGCACCATCTTTTCTGATGTTTTGCTCAGGAAGCTTAAGAGGGAGATAGGGCGTGGGTTATCCAGATCCTTTGGCTTGGAAATAGGCTAAATATATGCCCAGCTCCATGAAACTGGTCTGACTCTCTGAGTATATATCTTGTTAATCAGAGAGAGTAGAGCAAGCTCCTCTTAAGCCCCATATTCTGAATCATCGAGTATGTGATTCTGTCTGCACCTGGGGCTGTGTTCTTGGAGCTCTTACTCACTTTCTGCAGTTCAGTCAGTGAAGGGAGCATCTGCTTGATCTTCGGTGTTGATGGCCTCTTCTACTTCATCCCATCTTGTAATGGTGAGACCCTGAATAGTTGTTCTGGATGCAATGGGGAGCTGGTTGGAGTTAGCCTTTTCTGCAAATTTGGTGGAGAGTTCTTCAGCTAACCTGCTGGAGTCCCTCTTGGGGATGGTCCTAGGAAATCTTCCTTTAGCTAAAGAGTTGATATTCCTCCACAACTGGCCCACAGAGGTGTGAGCATCTAGGGTGGAACACCACTCAAGCCATTTTTTCCTCCTAATTTCTCGTGTCTCTTCAAGGACATGTTCTTTGACTACCTGGAGAGTATGGTAGGAGTCTTCAGTGTGACAGTTCCTGTGCATTTTTCAGACAACGTTGAGCCAGTGATTGAGTTCTTTGACTCTATCACAGTAGTACCACCTGTCTCGATGATTAGCGTGATGTGTTTGCAGAGTGGAATAGAGGAGTCAGCTGCAGCTTGCAAGGCATTAATTAGCTAAGCCTTAGCTTGGTCAATATCTCCAGGTCTTGTATAAGCTGAGTACCAATTGCTGAGGTGCTCCTGGGGTCGACCCCAGTCGGCCCTCTTGAATTTCCATCGAGGAGGAGGAGCAGGGATTTGGAATATTTCAGGAATTGGCAGCTTGAGGTGGATGCCATAGTGATCACTCGTGACCAGGGGGTGAACTCTCCAAGTGGTGTCTTGTTTTAGGGAGTTGGAGACGAAGGTGAGATCCAGTATTCCATCTCTGTCGTGAGCTGGCTCATGGTTGTTGAGCAAGGTGATGTCTTCTTGGTCGTCCAGCAGACTCATGATGTGTCTGCCTGCTGCACAGGGGCGCTCATACCTGAATCTTGGATGGTGCGCATTAAAGTCGCCTCCTATTACCAAGTCATGATGGCTGGCTATACCGAAGAAGACAGGTTGGGTGATTTCTTTGGCCAGTAAGTTTTTCCTGATAAAGGTGGCACTGCCTCTATCCTCCTAAGGGGTCCAGTGCTGGTAGAATGCCTGGTATTCAGAGACTTTAAGAGTGTTTTGATCCGTACACAGGTTTTCTTGAACCATGATGACTTCAATATTGTCAGCCCTTGTAATGCCTTCCAAGTGTTGGATTTTTTGTCTCAAACCCTGGGCATTCCAGTGAAGGATCCCGAGATTAGGTGTCATGAAGATTTAAAAGGTGGAGGTGGAAGTAGCGGTGGCCTGTTGAGGCTGGTGGTGGTTCCTGGAGATGAGGGCTTGGGCAACGATGTTATGAGTAATTCCAGTGACTTGATTGAAGGCATCTTTGGGAGAGGTGTTGGCAGTGAAGAGTCGAACGGCTGCTTGAATAGCCTCAGCAATGAGGCTGGTGATGTCTTCCACCATGAAGAGGGGTTGAGGATTGGGAATGGGTTTGGATAAGGAGGCAGAGGAAGGTGTTTGGAGAGGCTGTTTAGAATAAGTGGGAGTTCGGGTGTAAAGTCTGGGGTCCCGGGACCTGATATGGTTGGGAGGTCTGTGATTGGTGGTAACCGTAGCCTGAGTGTTGCAAGAGGTGGTGTTATGCTTCTGAGTGTTGTGTGGAGTGGTGATGTTAGTGTGGGTGTTGTATGTGGTGTCAGTGGGAGTGTAACTGTTGAGGGAGGAGGTGGTTGGAGTTGGTGTGGGAGTAGGAGCGGTAGGAGGTGTAGTCTGTGTCAGGGGCCAGGTTAGTGTTGTGTGATGGGTGTTGGTTAAGGGGGTTGGGTCTGGATGGGGTAGTAGAGGATCTCTACCAGGAATTGGAGGTGGGAGGAGGAGCAGGAGTGAAGGTAGAGGTGGTGTAGTTGGCGGCAGTAGCAGAGGAAGGGAATTATTCCATGCATGGTGTCGCCCCCGGTAGTTAGGGCACTTGGCCACTGTCTCTTCATTGGCCTTGTATTTAGTGAGGCAACGGTCAGTGGCATGCCCTCCACTGCAGATAGCACATCTCACTGGGAATTGGCAGGAGTTCTGCTGATGGTCAAACCATTGACAGCAGTACTATCTCAGGGGTTCAGGGTTATATTCCCTAAGATGGAATTTTACCCAGATGCCAAGATTCACTTGAGCAGGAGGTGGACCGCAGATGTGGACTAAGACTTGCTTTGAAGGGATGGTCTGTCCTTCAATCTTGGAGGAGCAGAGTGAGGCAGAGGGGATGTATGACTGCTTGGTCAATAGATCCCTTGACCAAGCAATGGGGAAGTTAACGAGGATGAACTTCCTTGTTTATTGAGCCAGGGTCATCTTGGCCAGGTGGAGAGAGTTGGTCACAGATCTTCTCCTCAGCTTCGGTGGAGGATGGGTGGATGATAAATTCACCCTGTACATTGGGTTTGACAGTGCAGCCAAACTCAGTGAGCTGGTCTTCCAGCTCCTTTAGGAGAGTGTAGGCCTTTGCCTTTTCTTTCCCACAAGCATCCAACCCTCCTGAGGAGGGTAGTCAAGCTCCATTCCCCCCTTTGGGGAGTAGCAGGAGAGTCGGAGGAGGGGATGACTAGAACCTAGTCATGTAGATCCACAGACCCTCACTGAGCACTAACTTTCGTTACTTACACTGAGCACTTTATTAAAGTGTTTTATATAATAATACAGGCCTTACAACTACGAAGCGGATATGACTCACACTGTAACACTGAGAATACATAAAAGGGGGTGAAAAAACAAAAAATAAATTGGAAAAATTAAATAGAAAAGCCTGAAAAGGTATTTATCACTTAGTTGAGCACAGAACACATTGTATATCCGAGTTGGTTAGCACAGAAAAAAAACTCTGAAAGGGAATTTACACTTAGGTTAACACAGAAATAAAAAACCCGTAACACAAATCTATCACTGAGTGCCTAGATAATAAACACTAAAAACACGTAGCACTGTACACAAAACAGAACATGGAAAAAAGGAGAGAATTAATACGGTTTTATAGCACAAAAATGTACCTGAAAAGAGAAGAAAACAAAAATCGTTAAGACCTGCTTTTTCTTTTATAACTCTTGCAAAAGAAAAAACAAAAAACGGGTAAAAAGTATCAGTTTCGATTTATAAAAGAGACCCACTATTCCAATTTTATTCCTTCAAGCGAGAGAGAAAAAACAACGGAAATGGGAAGTCTTCCTATCGCTATTAACTTTCCAACGAGGGAAAGGAGTAGAGGAGGAAATCCAGTCAATCTGGAGGAGTAGAAGACTTCAAGCTGCTGGCTGGGCAGGAGATGAGAGGAGGACGTCTGACCGCTACTGGAGCTGGTGCCAGACTGGACATTCAGATAGCCTCTAACTTATCTTGGAAGAATCACATACTGTATATACTTAAGTAATAGACGATATCATGTAATAGTCGACCCCCTAATTTTGGTAAAAAAAAAATCAGGAATTTACCATAGACCTCGTGTAAAAGTCAACCCTAGTATTTCACAGATAACAGTCACTATTTGCTGGTCAAGGTACCATATTATCCTGTACGTAGAAATAACACTGTTACAAAATTGTGTGCGTCCCTAACTGTAACCTCCCCTATAGCTGGAATGCTAATTGCTTATAGTCGAATGCTCGGTGCATACAGTAAAACATCATATAATAGCGAGCACTACATATCTGTTGATAGGTGCTACATCACCATTACTAAAAATATGCACAAGATATGCTGCAAACCAGCAACCTCTACATTTTCCTCATCTCCAAACACAATAATCACCGGAGTCATACACTCGTCTCTTTACATGGTAAGGAACGAGTTTCACAGACAGCGCTGTTGGAACCCTAGCAAACGCCACTGTCTGAATTCGTACATTGGCATGACTTCAGTACACCTGTTAACATTCAGCTAATCTCTAGATTAACAGCTCTACACCATATTATGGACATTTACTGGTAACTGCACATGACATCCTGCAACATTTTTTTCATTTCTGTGGAGTACAATAACTACACAGAACATGACACGATATTTACAGGTGGTACTATACAGTAATTGTGAGATATAAATTGATTCCACTAAGCATGTCTGTTAAATTTGATGGATATGAGTAAATGAGCAAGTGTAGATATTTACAAGAGCTATGTGGCCTTGTTTATGGGTTTTGTTATTTACTAGAATGTGTGTTTTGATGCATAGAATTGGTAATATTATTGAAATTCATTGTTTTATATTTTATTAATTTAGATATAACTTGGGTTTCTTTTACTTATACAGTACTTTGGATTCTAGCTAGATTGTCAGCCCCTCAAAAGTAGCATCCGTAAAAGTCGACCCCATAAATTTGACCTTAAAAAATTCTCAGAGAAATTCGGATTTTATACGAATTTATACGATAATTCAAATTTCTCACAAAACATCTAAAAAACATAGTTCTATTTTGTTTCCGTAATTACATTTCCTCTTCCCAATTACTAAAAATCTGTACAGGCAATATGCATCCCTATTTAGAGCACTTTTCACTTTTGGAGAGCTTCTTCAATACTTATCTCCATGAAAGGGTAAAATATAAGACCATCAGACATGTTACTGATCCTTCCCGTTCCTTCCACTTCTCTTTCTCTTTGTCAAAAGGTATCATCACTTTCTCAATTCCATAGTTACTACTTCCATCGCTGCTCAGATGAGTTGATCAGTTGAATCCCTTCCTCGTGGGCAAGGACATGTTACACAAACCAAGTGACCTCGTCACACAGGTACAGTGTGGAGATTTCTAGCTTGAAGATTTGTTGGTGCAGTGACTGCTTCTTTCCTTCCACTTTCAGACTGTAGAAGTTTCCTCCTTTTGTTTTCCCTACATCTTATGACATTTCTGTCAAAACTTATCTATTTTCATCTTTGCGTTTTTCTTTGAATATCTATCCTCTTGCCATGAGTCCTTGCTATCTTCTCATCCACATAATGAAGTTATCTAAATTGGAGACTTCAATGTATACCACAGTCAGTGGCTTAATTCTACTCACACAGATCTAGGAGGAAGTGAGGCCCTTGCTTTCTCTGTTACCCACAATTTGGAGCAAATTATCAGGCATCCTACTCGTGTTCCAGATCAACATGAACATGCAGCCAACACTTGTGACCTATTGCTCACTTCTAACCCTGCAAACTACTCTTATTCTGTGCTTACCTCTCTGGGTAAATCTGACCACTCGGTGAGCTCAATCTCTCTCATTTTTGCTCCCCTTCACTAATCCCTCCTACTCAGCACCGCCTTCGGCACTTTGAGCGTACCCAATATGAAGATTTGAGTAACTTCCTCTTTAACTTCCCATGGGATTGACTACTGCTTTCGGTCCTGCAACCATGATTGGGTAGCCCTAAAACTTGCCAAGTTCATAACCTCGGGAATGGAGGCAAATATCCCTTCCTTTATGAAAACTCTTTCTCCCCCTAATCCTTGGTTTGACCATGCCTGCTCTATAGCTATTCAGGCAAGGAATCGGGCACACCGGTCGTATCAAGCCTCTCTTTCTGATTTAACTCCCTCTGCTTTTATTGTAGCTAGGAATTGCTCTATTGCTCAGATTAGAAGGTCTAAGGCTTCCTTTACAAAAGGAAAATTAATGACCTAAACTCCTCTCCCACTGACAAAAACTTCTGGTCCTAAGCCAAAAACTTCTCCAAAATTTCTGTAAATTGAGCTTACCCCCTCTTATTCATTCTGATGGTTCTATAGCTTGCTCTCTCACTGACAAAACCACTCTCTTTGGCTCTCATTTTTCTAGACATTCTTCCATAAGCGATGCTAGGGCACCTGTCCCTCAATCTTTACACCTGTATAATCCTATACCATCCCTTATCCTTTCTTCACGCAAAGTTCATAAGTTCTTTGCTCACTAAAGATGAACAACGCATCTGGTCCCGATGGTATCCCTGCAAGGTTCCTTAAGGAGTTTGCAGATGAACTTGCTCCCGTTCACTGCCGTGTTTTTTGCCTTATTCTCTCAACCAGTATCTATCCTTCATCTTGGAAGCATGCTCTAGTGCAACCTGTTCCTAAGAAGGGTGACTGCTCCATTCCTTCAAACTACCAACCTATTGTCCTAACTTCTATTGTTAAAGTTTTCAAAACTTTGTTCAATGCACACTTCTCGAAACTTTGTTCAATGCACACTTCTCGAAACATCTCTAACTCACTTATCTCCAATGACCAGTACGGCTTCTGCAAGGCAAGATCTAATGGTGACCTCCTGTCCTATCTTACTCATGTATGGTCACCTTCTCTGAGGAACTATGGGGCATGCTTTGTCACTGCCCTTGATATCTCTTAAGGCATTTGTCTGAGTCTGGTACAAGGGTCTGTTGGCCAAACTCCCTGCCTATGACTTTACCCCATTTTCTCTGTTCTCTGATTTCCAGTTTTCTTTCTGACCATTTTAAATCTGTAGTTGCTGATGGTGCAACATCTAGCCCATTCCCTCTTACCAGTGGTGTGCCATAGGGCTCTGTTCTTTCACGCATTCTGTTCCTTCTCTTCATCAATGATCTTCTACAGTCTCCATCTTCCTCTCTTTCTCACGCCTTTGCCCATGATTCTACCCTTCACTTTTCTCCTGCCTTTTCTTTGCAACCTTCACCTGCTACTCGTAATCAGTCTCGCATCACTCTTTCTTCTACTTCCAAGACCGATTTGCAGAGGGTATCTCAGTAGGAAACCCATAATTTAGTTAAATTTAATGCCTCCAAGAGAGTTTCTGGTTCTCTCTTTATCTTCCTCTCCTCCTGATAGCTCTATTATATTAAAAACTAATGGAATTTACCCTCTTAATTCTATCACATATTAGGAACCCATATAGCCTCTAACTTGTCTTAGGGAAATCACATAATCCAAATTTCTAATGCTGCATCCAAAAAATTGGGATCCTGCTTCGATTTTGTCATAACTTTTAACACTTTACAGTTACTTAAAGTCTATAAAGGTCTTATCCATCCCTGCTTAGAATACTCCTCTCACATCTGGGGAGCTTCTTCTTATACTTATCTCCTTGACAGGGTTGAATCTAAGGCAGTCAGACTCAAAAATGCTCCTTCTCTTACTTCTAATCTGCATTCTCTTTCTCTTCGCCATAAGGTATCAAGCCTTTCTCTTTTCTCTCGCTATTACTTCCATTGCTGCTCTGATGAGTTGGTGAGTTGTATCCCTCTCCCACTGCCTTGGCCGTGTAACATTTGCCAGGCGGCCTCATCTCACAGGTTCTGCGAGGAGATTTGTAGCTCATGGATTGCTCGGTGAAGCGACTGCTTCTTCCCATTTGCCTCCAGACTCTGGAACTCTCTTCCTCTCTCTGTCTGTCCAAATTCTTATCAGCTATCTTCCTTCAAAAAGCAGATCTATCGTCATCTCAGGGCCTAATCTTCCATATCTCTAGGTCCTCAGTACTTTGACAATTCTTCCAGTCTGTCCTTTTCCTTTGTGTATCATTACCTCATCTCTTCCTTGTCCATAACTTTTTGCTTCTCCTTCGTCTTAATGTTTTCTTGTGCCCAGGCTTTTATTGATGAGGCAGGTGTGTTGTCTGTCCAGGTGTCCCACTCATAAAAAAAAAATCTCAGAAGGACCTGATCCTGCCATATTTCTAGGACTTTATTTCTCTGACTATTCTTTCAGTGTATCAGTTCCTCACTGTTCATCATTCCCTTGTGACTGCATATTTCTTAAACTGCTACTTTTATATTTCTCAATGTCATATTTCAGTTACACAAAGATTTAACAAGATGGAGGCCTTTCTGTAGCTATAAAATTTGGGACATGTTATGCATTGATTATTGTGCTGTTGAATGTCCTAATTCAATAACAATAAAATGCAGAAGCAGTAGTAAAATCAGTCCAATTTTGTCATTATATCCTCTCAAATAATAGCTCCATAACTGTGATTAAGATATATCATCTATAATTAATTACAATACTATTTGCATATCACAAGATAATTTTATTATAAATAATATGAGGCCAATTAATTGATATTGGCCAGTTTGATGATATACACACCATACATGGAGTCCCCATTTAATGTCAGGGTTCCGTTCCTGACAGCTTACTTAAGTTGGATTTCGATGTCAGAAAAGACCTTGACTCGAACCTAGGACCCCCAACCAATGTTAAAAATAAATCATATAAAACTAGAAATTTAAGCAAAGTTCTCAATCTATGATATAAATATAGTAAAACTATAGTAAGGCTTATCTATACTTGTGTACCCTAAAACATAAAAATAGTAAAATTACACTAGAGTACAGTATACAGTAAAATATTGCTTACCTTTACTTGTGTGGTTTGCTTGCTCACTGGAAGGGGAATTACAAAGTATTGTAACCCCCCCTCCCTAATATTTTCTGCTAACACACTGAAAAATTCTTTTGCTTCTTTCTCATCACACTAGCTAGAAGCTTAACCTTACACCCTTAGGTTATGCAAATTAGCACGACTTTTAAATTATTAAACCAACCAATACTGGTCACAAACTCTTCATTTTCACTCCCTATTCTTAGAGTTATACTATTTCAACTTTAATATCCATGGTGATCGCTTTTCTTTTCTTTATAGCACTGCCATCAGAACTATCACCACTACACTTGCGAGACATAATGATAATAACAAGCAAAAACGACCAAAACCAATGAGAGAGTAGATGAACATGAGAAACAATATGTGGGCGTGAGTAAGCTGAGTGGTGCTTCTTTTTCTAATGTCGTGTGATGTCGTATTCTTACACGACACTCAAACTATTTTGAGTAAAATTGTATTTACAGCTAGCTATGTAGTTAGCATTTTTTTTAAATTCAATATAATCCTTCAATATAACCAAATATATAAACAATTAAATAAATACAGCCATTAACTCGATAAGTGCAATTACAGCTGTGCTGCTAGTTGTGTATTTGTGTGTATTTCGAATAAAATTGTATTTATGGCTATGTGTTCGGTATTCATTTTTTAAACTCAATATAATCTGTACCAGCTAGGTAGGTGGAAAAATAATTTATTATTTATTGGCCCTGGACGTAATGGCGAAATGACGTAACTTGGAATGACATTCTACAAGGATCTCCTGTGTGTGCATATATATATATATATATATATATATATATATATATATATATATATATATATATATATATATATATATATATATATATATATATATATATATATACAGTATTATACAGTATAATATATATATATATATATATATATATATATATATATATATATATATATATATATATATATATATATATATATATATATATATATATATATATATATATATATATATATATATGGACTCTTCAGATAACATCAGGGCTTCGCTCCTGACAGCTGACATAATTCGAAATTCGACGTAAGTCGGAATTCACTTAGATTCGAACCTGGGTCTCCCAACTTGTTAAAAAAAATCATTTAAAACACTGGAAAAAACTCAGTGTTCATAATCTATGATAAAAATATACTAAAACTAATCCTAATAGTATTGTTTACCTTTAAAAGTAACATTAATCTATAGAAATAAAGTTTTTTCATTGTAAGACACAGATATTGGAGAGGCAGGTGCTGAGGAGACTGGGGCAGGTGAGTCTGGAGAGGCAAAGAAGCATCCAGTACAGTACATAATAAACAGAAAAAAAACACTACACTGTAAGCTCTCATTTTAATATACTGTATAATAAAACTACACTTATAAACATAAAAAAAATTATACAAAACTATGCTTACTTTTACACATGTGGTTTGATTATCATGGCCACGGTAATAAGGGTTAATCCAAGATTGCGGCCAATGTTCATAGAAGATTCTCCCTTTTCAGCACGGTTTACCACTTCAATTTTAATTTCCATGGTGATAGCTTTTCTTTTCTTAGTGGCACTGCCATCAGTAGTATCACTAACAAGCTTGGAAAGCATAGTAAAGTCTGTAACGAGCGAATATAACGAGAGAGCAGATGAATGAACTAGACACAATATGGTGAACGAAAATAATCTGAGAGTTGTTCTTCTCCACTCCAATGGCGTGTGATGCCTATTTCTTACACTACGCTCAACAAACTATTTTTAATAAAATCGTATTTACAGCTATATATTTAGTATTTTTTCTTTTTAAACTCAACACAATTTTTCAATACAATCAACTGTATATAAACAAATAAAGCCATTAACTTGATAAATACTGTGTTTGCTAGCTTTGTATTCGTGTGTATTTCATCTGGCATTTTTCTCTTTTAATTCAATATAATCCTTAAATATTAGCTTCAGACCTCAGGTCAGGTAGACGGTCATTTGGCATAATATACTTAATGAGGTCTTAAACGATTGCCAGGAGGATCCAGGATGGGATTAGGTTCAGACCTCAGATTAGGTGGACGGTCATTTGGCATAATCTTCTTAATGAGGTCTTTCAAGTTTGCTTTTAAGACTTTATTAAGAAGATTATGCCAAATGCATCCACCTGACCTGAGGTCTTCTCATATAGTGTTTATCCTAAGACTACACTAAACTTGAAGTCGTAGAGTTTTATCTCACCTGAATGACACCAATGTCATATTATTCTTTATATATTACTAAACTGGTAGCGTGTGAGGTGATAACAGATATGCACTGGCTGATTAACATTAGTTTATTTAGTTCTACACTTATTCTACACCCCAAAGCTCCCCGTCCCCTTAAGATAAAATCTAAGATCTTATTTGTGCAACTGTCAAGTTCTTACAGAAAAACTCTCCTCTCTAACTGCTTCTTACTTTCTTGTATGACCAAGATGGCAGGGCATGGTAGGCTTGGACAGCCTCAGCCAATAGGCTTCTAGTGAAAAGGGGGTGCCCGCCATTTTGTGTAGTGTTAGGGGCGTGGCTATAAGAAGGCCAATCGGGTACAAGGAGGGTCTATATGTGTATTTTCACAAGTGCATGTGGATACGTACATGTGGATATTGGTTTTCGGCTCTCTTGTCATTTCTCTGTAAACACACATCCTGCCCAGGAAACCAACACTGGAAAATATCAGTTACGCCACCTGAACTTGAACACCCCTGACACCATGTGGGCTATGTTCTCTAACACTTCTAAATTAAATATTCTTCACGACAGTCTAAAGCTAATCCCATTGTGGATCCTCCTGGTAATCATATTTACAGCTATATGTTTGGAATTTTTTCTATT